>JABSTQ010008960.1:0-51289 GCA_013358835.2 Ixodes persulcatus
GGGGGAGGGGGAGAAGGTGGTGCTCTTGACAGCTGTAACGCCAAAGGAAGTGCCACAAGGTGAAAGCACTGTGTAGAGGAACATAAGAAAACAAAAAGAAGTAGCTTTTGTAAGCTACAGCCCATGCTCATCAGTCTGAAAGACCGGAAAGAAAGTCAAGACGGGCAAATAATCACCACAGGATCTTGGTCATCAGTTGGCTTGGTTGTACATGCGGTGCATCCAGGTGACTGGCTGCATGATGGAGTCATTCCTATAATTCACCAGAAGAGTGTAAGTTTCATCGCATATGTCAGCACTTGTGAAAGACACCTGGAAACGTGACTATAAGGCCAGTAACATAATGACAAGGAGGCATCGCAATACATTGCATGCTATCTTACCTCCTGTTTGAGTGCTGGACTGGCTTTTTGATGTTCCTGTAGCCTCAGACTTGCATAATTGACAAAAAGGACCGTGTAGTTGTATACGTATGAGAAATATGAAAAGTGTACTTTCGCGAAACAGTGGCTTCCTGACTGACACAGTCAGGAAGCGCAAGCTGCCAAAGTATACTTTGGCTTGCAGACGTCCGAGGTTCCAAAGCCGCTGCGCTCTGTTCCTGCCACCTTGGCCGCCTCCTTGGCGTACTTGTCCCTCAGGTACTTCCACTTTGTTTTTCAGATGTCGCCTGAAGAGAATATATTGATTCTAGTGTGGGACAAGCCTGACAGACATGATATACTCATGCAGAAATGTGAAAAAGACGACAAAAATGCCATAGGCAATTGTAATGCCTCGTGGGCAACGGACAGCACACACAAAACGCACATCAAAAGCACTTGCACAACAAATTTAGTCCCACACTTAAAAATGACTCGCCAAGCTTTCAAGCAAACGACTATAGTATGTTCACTGCTAGGCTGACAGGGCGGTAGAAGCTACATGCTCGCAGGAACAATCAACAATAGGGTGCATGCATACAACGTGGTCATACTCTCCGGGTAGTCACGGGCATAGAATGGATCAGGCACTGAGGGGCAGGTGACTGACTGATCTAGAGACAGTACATAGCTTTCACTGCCCATCAACTTAGCAGTAAACGATCTCGCTAACATCTGCTATGTGTACGATGCTACGTATACTTTGTGGGCCAATTGGAACAAATCTATAAAGGAAGAATCGTAAAAATTTGGTTCGGCCGGTATGGTATGGGACTGTAACTTGTCATTTCGTTTGGAGAAGTATTTTAAACATGCTCGGCTCAATCGAAAGTTATAATTAAATAGGACTGATTGTCTTAAGGACACAAATGGAGTTCAGCCTTTTCCATACAACCGAGACAACACTTTCTCGTAGGCTGAACAAAAAGAGGATTAAAGGCGACGCAGGGATTATCTTCCTTCTCATTTTTGGTTGAAACAACCGTCAAAACAACGCAAAAACGTGAAGAAAAAGAAAGCATTTGGGTATTTACAAATATTACCGTTTTCGTCTGTCGATTTTTGAATGAACGTTTCCGCAATATTGTTACAAAAACAATTCAACACCATCACGTATCAAGTAAACCATGCGCGCAACACAAAATGCGAAAACGCGATATCAAGAGTTGCAAAACCGTACTTACAGCGCACGATGCCCAACAGACGGGCGACCTCCTTCGAGACGTTCTCCCGTTTCGGGTTGTCTTTGTCGTCGTGCCGAAGCTTCCCGTACAACCAAGGGTAGTTCTCTGGACGAGCTCGAGCAACTGAAAGCACTTGTTTGGTCATCATAGACGGCAGCTTCTGCGGCCTTCTGCGCAGCTTCTTCATGCCTCTGCGCGTCCGCAGCAGCCTTCTTTTCGGTCACCTTCCTCGCGTCGGAAACAGGTGCGAAGTTCATAGATGCAGCCATACGGGCCATTCTCGCAGGCAACTTCCAATTGACCTTGCAACTTCTGCGAAGATAATCTGCTTCGGCTGCGGCGGCTGCGCCCGACCGACGGCCAGCGGAGACACGGCGAAGAAACGCGGAGCAGTGCCCTCCACCGATTGGCCGGGAGACAGGAACGCCCTACTACGTCACGTCGCTTCTTTTTGCGCGTCCGGAAAGAAGTTGAAATTTTCCAACTTTTTTGTGCGCGCCCGGAAGGAGCGAAGAAGCGGCGCGACGTCACGAAATACGTCACATCCGCAGCGCGCACGACCTACACGCGCAAAAAGAAGCTTTGGTTTGGAGCGCGCTTAAGGTGTGCCTAGTGCGGGCGTCACTGCACACGTCCCGTCACAACAATCTGGCTGACTGATGGTGTGGCCAAGTGCGTGCGTCATTGGGCATGTGACGGCGCAGCCAATGGGGAGAAGGGTGGCGGGTGCTGCCTCCCGCGAGTTACACACCGAATCAACAGAAATAACTTTAAAGGCTGAACTCCATGGAATGGATTATGCGACGAATAACTGGCGAACGCCGCCCGACGGCACGCTCGCTTTGCGCGCGAGGTAGCAGCCACTGTGTTGATTCCACGCGCAGAGCGAAAACCGCCGGCCAAAATTCGTCGGTTATTCGCAGCATATTCGTCCCATGGAGTTCAGCCTTAACGCATGTCAAAGAAATAAATCGAAAGCATTTCACTAAAGGGACTACAATGCTTTCGCTTTCCCACAGGTAAGCAGTCTTAAATGCCTGTGCCGAATTTCCTTTTGCATTCTTTTGCCACAGCCCCTCAGACACATGTATGTCTGGAAATAAGGATTATTATTTTTATTATTAACTCACGCACACTGGTTTTCGTAATATTTATTTTTATTTTTACAACATGTACACGGGAGAACCGCCGAGAGGTCCAGATCATCCAAAGTTCAGTGTGTCTTCACGTTCCTATGGCCGTCTGCACGTTCACGTTCAAATGGCAAAACACCGTAGACCGTCTTCTCTTTTCAAATGACAATGAACCGTAGACCACATGAAGGTATATGCACCCTGTCTTCACGATAATTAAGAAATTTGACAGATAGAAACACCTAATCAAGCGACCTTTACGGCACCATGACAGAACAGCACACGACAAAACAGCACGCGACAAAACAGCACGGTCAAAACAGCACGCGTCAAAACAGCACAGCGTCAAAACAGCACGGCGACAAAACAGCACGCGTCCAAAGAGCACGCGACAAAACAGCACAGCGTCAAAATGGCACAGTGAGAGAAGAGCACTTGCCAAAAAAGCACGGCGTCGAAACAGCTCAGCGTTAAAACAGCAAAACGGCAAGACAGCACAGCGCCTCAAAAATGTGTTTAGGAAATTATTAATTTGTAGACTCATAAACTGCTCGGTTCTTTTCAGTTTATTGACGAAAATCGGTATACTGACGCAAATGTGATATTTAAAAGTGTTTGTTTAAAATGTATAGTGAGTTAACCAGGTACTGAAATTTTGTATTTGTTGTGGCAGCCGATGCAACTTGTTCTGCAAGACGCACTGGGGCCCTATCGCGATCTGACATAATTTTCGTGTGCCCGTATTTGTACACAGGACGAACATGAGCTTCATTACCGCTTCGGTCAGAAAGGCGAAATGTCAAAATCCAGACATTAGCAAGCATTGTACTCAGTGCGATTTTTCCCCATTTTCACGACTGCGAGAGGTGGTAAATTCGCGACAACCACAGAAACGGCTATAAAACAATCGCATTTATTCCCTTCTCTAGTAGACGGAAGCAAGGGTTGTTAAAAAGTGTGCGGCATTTACGGGCGCGCTTGATTTCAATTGTGCAATTCACGATTAGATTTTCCTCTTCCCTATCCCTATCCCTATTAGGTCCCTATCAGGTCAAAAACCCAGATTTCAACATGAAGACCCCTGCGCCCCCGGAGCTTTTGTTGAAAGTTGAACCGACCTCTGAGACAAGCTGAAAACTGCGAAAGGAAGTGGTCAGGAATCAGTCGCAGACCCCCCCCCCCCCCCAACCCCCCCCCCCCCCTCCAAGCGCCCTCGAAAACACTGACTTTTCTCAATTAATACTGACCTTTTCTTTTTCTGCTGACTATAAACGACACGAAAAAATCCGACAAACGCACCAACAAGAGCTTCGCTGAAGGAGGTTCGAGCAATCGCACTCGTTTGTTTAGAGCTTTCCGCTGGGTTCCGATCGGTAACTCCTGTTGTGATAAAAATCGTGGTTCACTACCAACTGCCGTGCCTTGTAAACTGTGGGTCAAACAGATCCAGTTTTTTTTTTTTTTTGTGGTTGTAAGTTTAGTCATCTTCAACATATATTTTATTATGTGGACTGCTACTAGTATTCATCATTGTAACTGACTCTTGTAGCCTCGTGAAAAGCCCGAGGAAGAATCGTGACGCGATATCTTTTTTTTTTTTCTTTTTTAAGAGGGGGGGGGGGGTTGTTCCGTGTTGCGGAGTTTGTAAAGCTCTGAAATAGGCAATAAATTTCTTTATAACCTAGGGACCATAAATGAAAAACGTCAAGGAGGTTCGATGTTATTCGCGCAGAGAGAGGTGAAGAACGCGCTTGAAGTTGCTATATGCGTGCTGTTTTGTCGCCGTGCTGTTTTGTCGCCGTGCTGTTTTGACGCCGTGCTGTTTTGGCACGTGCTCTTCTGTCGCTGTGCCGTTTTGACGCTGTGCTGTTTTGTCGCGTGCTATTTTGACGCGTGCTGTTTTGTCGCCGTGCTGTTTTGACGCTGTGCTGTTTTGACGCGTGCTGTTTTGACCGTGCTGTTTTGTCGCGTGCTGTTTTGTCGTGTGCTGTTCTGTCGCGTTCCCGACCTTTACAGCTTCAAAAATTTCTCGTATTAGCGGGTCGCCACTCCGCGCCAACCACAGTCTCGGCAGTGAATGCAGAGGTGGCCAGAGACATAAAGCCCCTCAATGTGTTGGCGTTTGCGTCGAATGCGCTAGTGCACGAGACCTGTGTCTCGAGCGACCCTTGGAAGTGAATGACGGCGGATCAGCACTCTGTCGTGACACGTGTCTTGCGCGTTTCCACCACGATGGTTGGCGGTACTTGTAAGGCTGAATTTTATCGAGGGACTTTACAACGACAGTTCGTGTCTCGCCATCTGTGCACGTTTCCGCTGTTGACAACAAGCACAGTCTACGCATGCTAAATCACAGTCCAACCAGCGCTCGATCGCAGTTGCAGTCAGCCAGAAAGTGCGCGTGCATGACACACAAACACAGCAATGAACGCGCCCTCGTACGCTTTTATGGAAAGATGTATACTCCGTTACTGGCGCGGGCGCGTGGCTTCATTTATAGTTTCGTTTGCGCGAGAACAGGTGCAAAAGATCTGCGAGATCAAACCCCATGCTCGCGCAAGCAGCTTTGCCAGCGTTGTACACCAAGTTCAAAGTCTAGGGGGCATTCGTAATTCGAATGAGGCATGGGATCCAATTCAAAGAGTAGATTTGCATGCGACATATGAAGCACAGATGTCCCACGGACTAAGTTATAACTAGAACTGGGCGTCAATTTTGATCGAATAATTAATCAATATACCTATTGCTATATTACCCAATCGTCAAGGAGAATGCAGGGAGTGGTGTTCCACGAGCCACACGCGCACGCCTTCCCCGTATTCTCCCCGTAGAAATGATGCGGAGTGAATAACCTGAATCAAGTTTTGACGAACGCGCGTGCAAGGTGCTATTTGTTTTAGGTGTTTGCTTTAGAAAAGTTACTACGGCTGACGTCAGCACGTGCCGCGCGTTGAACACCAATTCCTGCATTCTCCTTGATGCTTGGGTAATATAGCAATAGGTATATTAATAGGTTTCGAACATTTCCATGCATCATAGTTCTAAAAAAAAGTCAAAATTAATTTTTTTGTTTGCCTTTGTTAAGTTTGTGATAAATGGCAAAGTGTACAATTTCAGATTTTAAATAAACTTTGATGTGTATTTGAGAACAGTCGAAAGGCTAGTCACACTCACAAATCATTATTTCAGCCGCAGAAGGAAACAGGTTCGCTAATAATTTCCAGCAATAGGGAGCTCCTTTGATTGTTCACAATGGACCTATTGCTAAATTACCCAAGAATCAAAGAGAATGCAGGGAATGGCGTTCCACGCGCCGCACGCGCACGCCTTCCCCGTATGAACGATTCGAAGTAAATAACCAAAATAAAGCGCTAATGAACGCGTGTGCAAAATGCCATTTGTTTTAGGCTTCTTTTTAGGACAGTTACTGCTGCAGACGCGAGCATGTGCGATTCGTGGAACACTATTCCGTGCATTCTCCTTGATGCTTGGGTAATTTAGTAATAGGTCAATGGGCTCAGCTGTCTGCGCTAAGCGGACAATCGCATGGCGTTGAAGTGACTGGGGGCACATATAACCTTCTCCACTTCTTTCGAGTCACACATCTCGCCCCTACAGTTTGCTTTAGGTCAAATGTTCACCTAAAGTTTGCCTTCAAACAGGTGTACCCCTACACGTCTGCGTGGTGAAAGAGTTAAATTTTTACTTTTTTGTTTGTCAAAATTTATCGGATTAACTGGTTAAAAATTTAATCGCGCTTAAATCATTAATTGATTTATCGGTAGGTTATTAGATCAAGTGCTCAGACCTAGTCATAACGCAACGTGGAAAAACATAAGCAAACGCCCCTGTGTGAGTGGACATTGCCTCGTTCAGCAGTTTGCAGAGCAGTGGCCGGGCTAAAGTGAAGAGGCGCGATCTCTTACGGCCTTTGCACCGGGAGTAGTTGCTCCCTGCGACGGCAGCTTGGAGGGGTAGCTGTAACCCTACCACTCCTATAGCGCTTTAATTCCCGCTGAGAGGTACGTCCCCCTCACCGTGTTGTCCTCTTTGCTCCGGGCTTGAGTTGAAAAAGTTTCTAGAGTAATTAGACCCACAGGTCACGAGGCCGGCTGCCTTCAGGGACTTATGCGAAGCACGTCTTTCTCTTCGTCTCCTTAAAGACAAGTTTGTATAGACAAGCATTTAATTATTGTAAGCCAAAACTTATTTCAGTCGGCTCACTACAGTTATTTCAAGCAAGTATAATTTCACACATTTTCTATCGCAGTGGTCGGAGAACAGTTGTTCAGGATGGCTCAGGCGGCGTTGGGCATGGCTGTGTGGTCGCACCCCTACGCGGCTAAAGTCCCATTGCTCCTCGGCGAGAGTGAAGGTCACAAGGTAACCGCTCTCTAGCCCGGTTATAGAAGAAAATTTCAGGGCAGCACTGAGCATCTCGCTTGAAGAACGAAAGAGAAGCGCGAGGAAACTTCACGAGTTCTGATTCTGGTCCGGCTTGCTGAAACAGCGTCTCAGCTGAGACTGAGTGAAAGAAAGCACTGCAAAGGGTTTGGCGCGTGACTGTCTTGAGAAGCGGCTTGAGTGCCACTCAGCTCGAGCGCTGGCTTTGGCATTGCTTTCTTTCTCTCAGTCTCAGCTGAGTCGCTCTTTCTAGCAAGTCGGACCTGGCTGCTTATAATTAGTTGCAAAGGACAAGAGTCATGGTTAGTGTAAAGCGCAAAGTGGAAGCTTGGAGTCGTTGCATTATTAAACCAACACAATGAAAGTTGATCGTCTGACATTGTTCTTATTTGAATAAATGAAATAAAAATGAATGCTAAGAAAGACGACCTAGTGAGGGTTTCGCACATGTGCAACGCTTTTGATAGAGCATTTCATGGAAAGGGGCTGTATTAGACCCTTTTCCTGTGCCTCAGATTTGAGCCACGATGACTGACTGTTTGTTGCCTTACTATGATGACCAGTCACTGCGGTATGCAAGTAACACTCTCCGTAAGTTGTCTACGAGTAGAGCAACGTTAAAACTAAAAATCTCAAATCCCTGCACGATGGCGAACAAAACAAAACCAGCGCGGTTGGAAAGCTGGAACCTTAAAAAAAAATAAAAATGTCTGTTAAAATTTTGAAGTGGAGGAGAAAAAAATCTCCTTCGTCGTCACCATAATATGGAGTTCAATATTTGCACCGTTCGTGGTGTCGGAACATGGCTGACAGCATTGAATAGCTTATTTGTAGGCACTATACTCCGTTTCACCTTATGTTGTACCGCAGAGAAGGCTAGAAGCGCGATCTCATAGCGTTGGGAGCTGCTTTCAACGCACGAGAGCTTGTGCTGCCGATGTGCCGCCGATGTGCCATGGAGCAAGGAGCTCGCGCATGTAGCCGTTCCTTCGGTACATCATAAGGTGAAACAGAGTATTAGCGGCGAGATGCTTTGGTGGCGCCCTCGGATGGTTACCTTTCGTGACGTCATTACCTTGCGAACAGCAAGTTCGATGGTGTTCGGAGTTAGCATTGCGGAAGCTTGAAATCATAGCGTTCTTGAACTAACACTGTCAACACCGTCAAAACTGAAGTCCACACGTTCCTCTTTTCTCCGTCCATGAGAACTCCTTGGCTGATGTCATAGTCAGCATTCGGCCGATCGTGGAAGGCCGACCACCGTGACGCTTTCGATCGCGCACGTCACCAATAGGCGTTTTCGAGTACCTGGTCGTGACCCTTGTAACGCGCGTCTCGTTTTTTTTTTTCTTGAAAGATTAACTGTGACTTACTTCAAGAACCAGGAAGTAGCGCGAGGAAATAGTTGAGACAAGAATCCTCAGCGTCAGGGGCAGAATCAGCGCCACTTTGCCTGAACTTCTCGACCTCGAATTTCAGCCATCTTACAAAAGATGGCGCAAGTGCGCGTCGTCTGCTAAAACATAGGTCCTTTTATTATTTAGGACAATTAGTATGCTTTCAAAAAATTACAATCATAGAACGTGATTTTATTTAGAACGAGAAAAGCACTAATTAAAGAATCGTCGCTTAAATAGCTGCCCTCTTCTTTGAAGCCGGTTTCTTGCGTACAGAGTCGAGCTTCAAAATAGTCCCATGATTTAAACATATTTTAAACAAATCTGAATATGAATACAAAAAAATCACGCTTCTAGTAAACCAGCTTAATTCCTCTAGCATACAATTTAAAAAAAAAAAGAATTAGGTCAGATGCCAGAACACTGTCTGAGAAAACCAAGAACGCGTTCAGGGAATTCTTGGAAATTTTATCACAATCAAGTTGTGTTTACGAAAAAACGGCGGGCGTTGCACCTCTAATATGTTGTATTCTGAGTTCCTATGTTTACCACAAGCACGCCCTTAAATGTCGTTGCTGCGTTATGATGTAAAACTGAGTTACGAGACTTCAAAATCGCATAAAAAAGGCTCTTTTTGAATAAATATAAAAAAAATGTGAGCGTGTTAATTAAGAAAAACACGTATACACGGAACTAGACGAGTCCTTCTTTATTCAATAAAAAAATAAGAACGCGTCCTGGATGCATTACAAGTCTAGAAACTTGGAATGCATAGAGGTAAGTCTTTGAAAAGTTCAAAACTTGCACTTTTTGTTTTCTTATTGTGCGTTAAGTTTTGAAAAATGCGTATCATATTTTGCACTAAAAGAGCGGTGATGAGTTGGCAATTTATTTGCAAAAAGAACAACATACGTAACAGGCGCACAGACGCGACATTTGCACAGCAAACGGGAGCGTTAGCAGAGCTGCCACCGGTATTATAGTTGGGGCCGTGGGACCGCCGCCTTAACAGTATACTGCGCTGCAGGGGCAGAGGATCCCAAACACTGATCTCTTCTCTAGTAGGCTTGATCGCGGATCGGTAGCCTGACAGTGGCACTTTAGGAGGCACTACCGGCAACCACTGTTTGAAACCTGACAATAGATACAAGTCTATGGGTGAAATAAGAATAAAAAAAAACTGCTTTGTTGGTAAGTGTCTAATTAGGAAACGTTTTCGCGGTTTCGCAGGAATAGTAAGAAAGCTTTTGCCGTCGTCAGTAATATCTGAGAAAGTTATTAAGATACACAAAAAAACATGCCAATCTGTGTCGTCTCCTGCGATCATCGGAATTCTTCTGTTCGACTATTCAGGATCGTTGGCGTCTCAAAACCCCCCTTTTTTTGCTGAAAATCACTCGCAACACGAAAACACTTTCTTTTGAAAATAATTAAAAAAAAGAAGCTATGTTAGCGAGAAAAGGTATATCTGTCATCAGACATCGTCTATTTTGACTTGGAAGCACACATTATTTCAAAAGCGCAATATGCAACCCTTCGCAGGAAAAAAAAATATAGAATAGGCACGGCATCAAACGAAACTTTTTGTGGTTTTATAACGGCGTGGCTTTCATGTGCTGCCCGCAGGCATCGTGGAGAAAGTTACCAGAGGAGAGAAAAATATTTTTTCTCGAGAACTCTGGTGTAGGAAGTATCGACATCACAACACAAATTTCCCACAGTTCCTTGAAAACTTTGTCGCAGTTGGGTCGTCCAAACTATGATAAAAATGACAGACATCGCAATTTTTCACGCTTTTTCATAGGGTTAAATGGATCTGCTGGTGCAATGCCATGGCCGCCGATGGTGTTATATGACCCCTAGCCAAGGAAGCCTCGATCAGCGATCCAGCCTTTTACAATAGACATCAGTGAACGCAATCAGGAAGAGGCATCACGTGACATTTTTGATGGCCAACCATAAAAGTTTAAACGAGAATATGCTCCCACGTCGTACGCACGTAACCCTGCGGCATGCGAGTTGGGTGCTTGGTTGAAGGATGTGGCCGTAGCGCTGGGCTCGCCTCCGTCCGGTAGGGTTTACGTAGGCGAAGCAAAGCCGAGACTGGCGATACACGAGGAGCAGACGACGGACCGTAAGCAGCTCGTCGCAGTCCGTCCTGCATCCTGGAGGTTTGACCAAACGAAACTCGAACAGGAAACGCGGTGCGTAATGTCCAAGTTGCGCGCACAAGAGTCCACAGGCGGCCACAAGGTCATTAGTGGTTCCACAAATCTCAGGCCTGAGTGGATGTTGACTCGCAGATAAATGTTTATTTTTCCTTTTATTTCTTGATAAGGTAACTTCAGTACTCCATCGCCACTGCCAGTCTCACTTGCATACGGAGTTCTAGCTTATTATGATGCGTAGTTGATTCAATATGGTCAAAAAACAGGTATCGTTTTTATGCGCGTATCAATTATAGGGCCAGTCTCGAGGAGTTTGAGTCCATAGCGTTGATCTTCAATGACGCCACATGACATCATGACGTCACGTGAAACTATTAAGTCTAATGACTCCATAACTGACACCTTCGTGTCATGAGACGTCGTGGTGTCACAGGGCTCCGTGACGTCACGGGGAACTTTGCAATCACACGGCTGCTTGACGTCTTGGGACACTGTCACGTGACACTTTGGCATCACGTGACATCGCGAGGTTACGTGACGTCACAGTGTCACGTCGTGACACAATTACGGCTTTTATGAATTTAGAACAAATATGGACAAAAAGAAATCCAATTCTTTGTCTCAGACTGTACTTTATCGCTAACTTACCACGCGTACCGTATGCCAATTTAAATGAAACCGTCTTTCAAATCACCCACGTCCGCGCTGTTGTTTGCAGGGCGTCGGTTCAACCAAGGCGGAGCAGCGACCCCGATCCGGCAACGACGGCGTTAAGGTTAGCGTAGGAGCCGACATCTACGCCTACGACACCAAAAGCAGCATGGAGAAGAAAGTAAGCAGCTGCGAATGTAAATGTCCTGTAAGAATCTTGTATTGCGTGAGAGCGTTCGAAAGAAAACCGTGACCGTATATTAGTGACGCAAAACTATCGATATAAAAACTATCAATAGTGTCGCAGAACCATCGACAGTCGACTATCGATAGTTTTTCGATAGTCGACTATCGATAGTGCTTTTGATGGTTTTTCGATAGTCGACTATCGATAGTACTATAGATAGTTTTTTTTTTTACTATCGATAGTCACATTCCTGGCGACTATCGATACTATCAATAGTGATATCGATAGTATTGCACCACTAGAGCGAACACAGTTGCCGCACCGCCGCTCGCCTCCCTTTCTCCTCTCTTCGCCCAAACGTCTGTCTTCGTCATCCCTGAAAGCTGAACCAAAGTTGGTATGGTAAGTGCTTGGGCTAGTTGGTGTCCCATTTGAAAAATATAAAGCGAAACAAAAGAGAAGAGGGAACGACACAAACTACTAGTGTCGATAGTATTGTCATCGACAGTACTATCGATAGGTTTACAATAGTCGGCTATCGATAGGTTTCCGATAGGCGATTAACGATAACTTTCCGATAGTCGACTATCGATATTACTTCCAATAGTTTTTCGATAGTCGACTATCGATAATACTATCGATAGTTTTTCAATAGTCGACTATCAATAGTACTATCGATAGTTATATTTCTGCTGACTATCGATACTATCGATTGTATTATCGATAGTTTCGCACTACTACCGTATATCCTAGAATCGGGGCGTTATCTTAAAGAACATACTACTTTCTAATACTATCGTAAACAACGCGTGCTCCTTTCCATAAGGATTATACGATGCCTAAAGGGATATAAAGGTGGAATAGCTTGTATAATAGGATATTAAGAAGACAGCGTGAAAAGACAACGAACGAAGAAGAATAACTAAGATGGTCAAGCGCTGGCTATCAACTGAATGTTTTAAGAGCGCTACTAAACACACCATTTCTGCTTTGATATTGTCACGGGTGGTGACCAAAATAACAATAAATAAACAGGAAGAAATAAACGTTTAATATGGTGAACTTGTGCCAACAAATGAAAGGGTACAAAAGATAATACAGAGCGTCGCGGGCGTCGAAGTCGGCGTAACAGCAGAGTCGAACGCTGGGGCGAGACTGACTGCAGATCGCCACGCGGAGCCCCTTATGTACGCGCGTTGGCTTCAAGAACAATCGGCCTAGAAAGTTCGACGACTAGAACATTCGGAACTCGATCAGATGAGAATAGTCTCGAACTCACGAGAACGTAATGTTGAAAGAATAAATAAAAGAACATTCCACTGACTGGAATCGAACCTTGACTTTCCGCGCGACAGTCAAGCGCGGTAACCACTCGGCCACGCGCGCGGTCGGTCGCCGACGCGCGTGGCATTACTCTCCCCTTTAAAAAGGCATCGTCTCGATGCCACGTGAAAGGAAACAAAACTAAGCAAGACAAAAATAATGGGAAAAAACGGAAGCTGGAAAAAACACAATCCTATCAAGTGTTGCACAAGATCACAGTTCCCAGTCTTATCGCGCGTAGTACGGCTTGAGGCGCACGACGTGGACGACTTCCGGACGTGGAGGGTGACGTGATGAAGTCCGTGTTCCGTCGGGCATCACCTCATAGTTCAGATCCCCGAGTCGACGAAGTACTTTGTAGGGCCCGAAGTAGCGCTTTAGGAGTTTCTCGCTGAGACCACGGCGGCGGATCGGTGTCCACACCCACACCCTGTCTCCGGGCTGGGAGTGGACGTCCCGACGACGAAGGTTGTAGCGGTTAGTGTCGACACGTTGTTGGACTTGAATACGGTGTCTGGGGAGCTGGCGGACTTCTTCTGCCCGTTGGGCAACCACCTGGGCGTCGTCGCTTCCGTCAACAGCCGGTTCGTGGGGTAACATCGCGTCCAGCATCTTCGTTACTTTGCGACCATGAACCAGTTGGAAGGTTGTCACCCCGTTTGTCTCTTGCACTTTTGTGTTGTAGGCAAACGTGACGTACGGCATCACCTCGTCCCATGTCTTGTGCTCCACGTCGACCTACATAGAGATCATGTCGGCGATGGTCTTGTTGAGTCTCTCCGTCAGCCCGTTGGTCTGGGGGTGGTACGCAGTGGTGCGCCGATGGCTGGTGTGGCTGAGTCGAAGGATTTCTTGCGTCAGCTGGGCCATGAACGATGATCCTCGGTCTGAGATCAGAACTTCGGGAGCGCCGTGCCGGAGGACGATAGACTCGATAAAAAACTTGGCGACTTCCACAGCAGTCCATGCAGGAAGGGCTTTCGTTTCGGCGTACCGCGTGAGATAATCTGTGGCGACGATAATCCATCTGTTTCCTTGCCTTGATGGTGGGAAAGGACCAAGTAGATCCATTCCGATCTGCTGAAACGGTGCACTCGGGGGAGCAATCGGCTGCAGGAGACCTGCCGGCTTCGTCGGCGGTTTCTTGCGTCGCTGGCACTCGTGGCACGACCGTGTATAGAAATGAACGGTCTTCGGCAGCTTGGGCCAGTAATACTTTTCACGAATTCTGGCCAGCGTACGGCTGTAACCAAGGTGTCCGGACGTCGGGTCGTCGTGGCAGGCTTGGAAGATCTCCGCTCTAAGGTCGGTAGGGATTACCAGCAGCCAGGACGTACTGTTGTCTCCGAAGTTCTCCTTGTAAAGTACACCTTGTCGGAGGACGAAAGTCGGCAGTGCTCTCGAGAAGACACGGGGGACAGCCCCTCCTCGTCCTTCGAGGTGCTCGATTAGCGCGCGCAACTAAGGATCGTCTCTTTGACCTCGCGCCATGTCGTCGGTGTTCACTGCGCCTAGGAAGCACTCGTCGTTATCGTCGTCGCTGCTACCGGGAGGTGTCTCGGCAGGGGCTCTGGACAGGCGATCGGCGTCGCTGTGCTTGCGGCCTGACTTGTAGACCACAGTCATGTTGAACTCCTACAGTCGGAGACTCCATCGAGCGAGACGTCCGGACGGGTCCTTTAGGTTCGCAAACTAGCAGAGCGAGTGGTAGTCCGTGACAACGCGGAAAGGGATCCCGTACAAGTACGGGCGTAACTTCGTGATCGCCCAGACGACCGCAAGACATTCCTTTTCAGTCGTGGAGTAATTTCTCTCCGCTTTGGACAGTGTTCGACTCGCGTAGGCGATGACTCGCTCGGTGCCTTCTTGCGCTTGAACCAGTACCGCGCCAAGTCCTTCGTTACTTGCGTCCGTATGAATCTCGGTTTCCGCGTCCTGATCGAAGTGTCCAAGAACAGGAGGAGTTTGGAGTCGTTGCTTCAGCTCGTCGAATGCGTGCTGCTGCTCCTCGGCCCATTCGAACTTCTCGGCGTCCTTCGTGAGTTTAGTGAGCGGTGCGGAAATCCTTGCGAAATCCCGAACGAAGCGTCGATAGTAGGCACAAAAACCAAGGAATCTTCGCACAGCCTTCTTGTCTGTTGGCGCTGGAAATGCCGCGACGGCGCGAGTCTTCTCGGGGTCTGGACGGACGCCTTCTTTACTAACCACGTGACCAAGGAATTTCAGTTCGTCATAGGCGAACCGGCACTTCGACGGCTTGAGAGTGAGTCCGGCGGTCTTTATGGCTTGGAGAACAGCTCGGAGTCGTCGCAAGTCCTCGTCGAAGTCAGTTGAAAATACTACGACGTCGTCAAGGTAGACGAGTCAGCTCTGCCACTTCAGCCCTGCCAGTACGGTGTCCATGACACGCTGGAAAGTTGCTGGCGCCGTGCATAGTCCGAAGGGCATAACCTTGAACTCGTACAGTCCATCCGGCGTGACGAAGGCTGTTTTAGATGCGGAGCATCTCTTGCTCGGGTCTATGTCCCGCGGCGTCGGCGTCGTAGTCCGCACTCACACTACGCATGCGCAAATCTCCTCCTTCCCTCTTTCCAACAGCTGCGCGTTACTCTCTCCGCTCTCTCTCTACCAGCTGCGTGCACTTCGCGTGCGTTCAGTCCGCACTCACACTACGCATGCGCAACTCTCTTCCTTCCCTCTCTCCAAAAGCTGCGCGTTACTCTCTCCGCTCTCTGTCTCTACCAGCTGCGTGCACTTCGCGTGCGGTCGCTTCTACTCGCACCGCGCGCGCATGCGCAACTCTCCTCCTCTAGTCTCCTCTCCTTCAACTTGCGTTTGTTATCACACATCGCGTGAACGTTTTGGAAACTCCGCGATGCTCCGCATCATCCCATGGTTCCCCTCGGGAAGATGGTGTAATTTTTTTTCTCGGTCCCGTTCGTCGACTTCGATGCTGCCAGTAGCCGCTCTTAAGGTCCATCGATGAGAAATATCGAGAGTGGCGAAGCCGGTCTAGAGTGTCGTCGATGCGGGGGAGTGGGTAGACGTCTTTCTTCGTAACCGCGTTCAGCTACCGGTAGTCGACGGAGAACCTAAGCGTTCCGTCCTTCTTCTTAACCAGCACGACTGGAGAAGCCCACTGACTGCTTGAAGGTTGGATTATGTCATACTTCAGCATCTCTTGAACTTGCTCCTGGATCACCTCCCTTTCTTTAGCGGAAACTCTGTACGGCGATGGAGGCACAGGGCGCGAGTCGTCCTCGGTAACGATGCGGTGCTTCGCAACGGCCGTTTGGCGCACCTTCGACGACGTCGTAAAGCGGTCGCGGTATTCGGCGAGGAGGTTATTCAGCTGCCGTCGTTTCGGGCCCGAAAGCTTAGGGTCAATGTGGAGCTGCGCTGGCGACGTTCTGTCTTGTTGAGGTGGCGAGGACTCGTCATTAATCGCGGCGATTTCGGCGGAGTTTCGGAGTTCCTCGACGCGGCCCACGGCTGCACCTTTCGTGAGATGTTGCGCTTCGTTTCGGAAGCTCGTCACGAGGACCACAGTGCGGCAAACCTGAAGTTCAGCTACCCCTCTTGCAACGCTTATTCCTCTTCCTAGAAGCAAATGGAGGCTTCTTTCGAGCAGAACTTCGCCGCATAAAGCTTCGGTGATCCCGACAGGAACGAAAACACTCGACAGCGGCGGTAAGTTCACGTGACTTGCGAGGACTCGGACCGCAAGTGACGCCGCTTTGGGTTCCTCCGGTGGTGGAGCAGGTTTTCGTAGCGTCAGCCGGTTTTCTCCGAGGTCGATGACGGCGCCATACTCGCAGAGAAAGTCCATTCCGAGGATAACGTCCCTCGAACAGTCTTGCAGAACGACGACCTTGACAGGGCACGTCTCACCGTGGATTTCGTCTCGAGCAGTGCACCTCCTGACAGGCGTAATGAGGTGTCCTCCAGCAGTTCGTATCTGCGGCCCCTCCCACGCGTCGTCACTTTCCGAAGGCGGCGAGGGAGCCTCCCACTCAAGACTGAGTAGTCTTCTCCGGTGTCCACGAGTGCCGATGCGTCGTGGCCGTCGGTAATAATGTTTAGGTTGTTGGACACCGATACAGGCTCGTCGTTATGATGCGGAGCGTCGGGAGAGTGGGAGCGCTCCGTCGTTCTTGGAGGCTCTTTGCTTCGATCGTCTTCTGCAACGCCACCTTCAGGCGTTGCCGCATTTAGTTTTCCCGACGAGATAGGGGCGACAGGCTGTCCCGACGAGAGCGGTGGAAAGGCGAAAGCGCACGTCGAGGTGAAGGCGGACGGGAACCTCGGGGTGGAGTCGGCACCGGGGACCGGGGTCGTCGGAGGTACTCCTTGATGTCCCTTGGTCGCTCCCCAAGGCGGGGTCGCGGGTCGCTCAGAACAAAGCCTCGCAGGCCCATTTGTCGGTACGGGCACCTCCGGTAGACGTGATTGGCCTCGCCGCAGTGATCACACAGCGGTCGTGGATCGACCGTGCGCCACACATTCGTCTTCCTTGGCGTCGGTTGTTCAGTGCGGACGAACTCGGGTTGCCCCTCCCGACGTCGGAAAGTCTGTGGCTCTGGTAGGACACGTCGAGGTGCCGTCGAATACTGCTGGGCAGCTGGCACCGGTCTCCGAGCTACCGCCGCGTAGGTCAAAGAGGGCCCATCGGGTGCTGCTACGCTTGCAGGAGCCTCAGGTTGGAATGCCCGCTGGACCTCCTCGCGGACAACTTCGGCTATTGACACCGAAGCAGGCTGGTTGGTAGCAGGCAGGAGCTTCTTGATTTCCTCCCGGACGACGTCCCGGATGATTTCGCGTATGTCCGGGGTGTTGCTGCTGTACGGCGAGAGGGCAGCGAAGCCAGGAAGTATCTGATAGTGGGAGGCGCGTGCTTGAAGGGCGCGTTCGATGTTTGTTGCCTCGGTGATAAAGTCTTGAACGGTGATAGGCGGGTTCCGCACAAGGCCTGCGAAGATGGTTTGTTTCACTCCTCGCATCAGGAACCGCAGCTTCTTCTCTTCAGGAGCGTTTGGGTCGGCGCGGTTCATGAGGCGGAGAACGTCCTCGACGAAACTCGTGACGCTCTCGTTTGGCCCTTGGCTTCTTGCTTGAAGAAGTTCTTCAGCCCGCTGACGTCGCTGCTGGCTGGCGAAAGTGCGCCGAAGCTCCGCCTGGAAGTCTTGCCACGACGAAATTGACGCTTCGTGGTTCTCGAACCATGTGCGTGCAGTGCCTTCCAGAGCAAGGTAGACATTTCGCAGGCTCTGCTCAGGACCCCATCCGTTGAACCGTGCGACGTGTTCGTACTGGTCCAACCAGTCGTCCACATCTTCATGAAGATTGCCACTGAAATTTGGCGGCGTCCTTGGTGGGGCCTGCACGTAGACAATAGACGTCGGTGGCGCTCTGTCGGGCTGCGACGTGATGTTCATCGTCGGCTTCGGTAGCTTTTTTGTCCTGTCCGGCAATGGTCCAAGTTCCGGGGGTATGACGAGGTTGCGGCGACTTGATCGGGTCTCGGTCCTCTCTTCGTTGGGTCCTCGGGGGCTTGTGGTCGGACTTGCACCGCGGGCCCTTGGAGGGAAACGCTGCACGGGCATGCGGTACCCCGCACCTCCACCAAAATGTCACGGGTGGTGACCAAAATAACAATAAATAAACAGGAAGAAATAAACGTTTAATGTCGCGAACTTGTGGCAAAAAATGAAAGGGTACAAAAGATAATAACAGAGCGTCGCGGGCGTCGAAGTCGGCGTAACAGCAGAGTCGAACGCTGGGGCGATACTGACTGCAGATCGCCACGCGGAGCCCCATGTGTACGCGCGTTGGCTTCTGGAACAATTGGCCTAGAACGTTTGACGACTAGAACATTCGGAACTCGATCAGATGAGAATGATCTCGAACTCACGAGAACGTAATGTTGAAAAATTAAATAAAAGAACCTTCCACTGACTGGAATCGAACCTTGACTTTCCGCGCGACAGTCAAGCGCGGTAACCACTGGGCCACGCACGCGGTTGCTCGCCGACGCGCGTGGCAATATATTAGACAGGTGAATGTAAAATGCTGTTTTCGCGTAGACTAGGAGGCTACCGCCCGAATACTTAGATTTATTGATGAGGAGCGGATCAGCGTTCGGGCACGACTGGCTTGCGCCATCGGGGCTCGTGTCTCTGGGTCGCGCTCTGCGGACACGCGCTCTGGCCGCAGATCGCTTTTGATATTTGGTGGTCGCGTGGCTCCGCTGAACATCACACTCCTTCTCCCTCTAGATGCCGTCGCCATATCTATCAGGAGGCCGTCTTGAACGTTGTGGTCTAGTGGTAGGTGGCGCAACCATCTGCCCATCAGGATGAACCTCTGTGAATTCCTGTGCTTCTTTTGTTGATGGCTGCACAACCATCGGAATGGTCCACTGCGCGGGTAAAGCTTGTGGGCTATTGTTGCTGATGCCTTTTGCTGAAGATGGTATCGTGACCACTTGTCCTGAAGCGTCTTCTGCGGGATTTCTGGTATGATCTTCGTTCCTTCGTACAGTGCCATCCTTTGTCTTCACAACCCAAGAACGGAATCCGAGCCTTTTAACTACTGTTCCTGGTATCCACAACGGTGTTCCTCTGAAGTTTCTAATGAATACGTTGCGGTTGACCGAAATCTTCCTAGGAGACGTGACTGGTCGTGTCGCTTTTTCATCTCGCTCTCTCTGCGGTTGTAGACGTGTGATTGCTGTTGACAATTCTCGACCGAACATGAGCACAGCCGGCGTCTTTCCTGTCGTGAGACTGATTGTGGTATGTTGTTTAAGCAGGAATCGAGCAAGCCGGCACGACAAGCTTCCTGTCTTGTCCTTAGATAAGGCCTGTTTAGTTTCGTACCCCATTCTTTTTGCTTGGCCATTGGTCGCCGGATGGTATGGAGCACTTGTTACGTGACGAATACCGTTATTCTGTAAGAATTGTTCGGTCTTGGCGGATACAAACGATGTACCGTTGTCGCTGACAATCTTACGTGGTACTCCGAACGTTCCAAACAAGTTTCGCAGTTCTTGGATCAGTGAACCGGAGTTGATGTTGTTCATTTGGCGAACTTCGAGCCATTTGCTGAAGGCATCAACAACTATCAATAGCATTTTTCCTTCCACGGGTCCGGCGAAGTCGACATGTAGAGTGTCCCATGGCTTCGATGGTCGTTGCCATTCCGGAACAGGTGCCTTGGGGGTGCCCGTTGGTGCTGTTGGCAAATGCAGCATGTCCTTGCCTTCACCTCGATATCCTTGTCTACTCCAGGCCACCAGACGTAGCCACGAGCAGCCGCCTTCATTGTCACCATGCCTCGATGACCAGCATGCAGTAAATCGAGTACCTGAGCTCTGGCTGCGCTGGAGATGACCACTCGTGATCCTCTGGTCAAGGAGCCGTTGAGCGTCGAGAGTTCTTTGGCGACACTTTTGTATTGCCTGCAGTTATCACCGTTGAGCTCTTTTACGCTGCCGTGATGTACAGCCTTGTAAACTATAGCTAAGGCTTCGTCTTGTTGAGTGAGTGCTGCAATGCGTTCTGGAGATAGTAGGGGAATCGGCGAGCCTGCAAACATCAGCACCTCACCTGGGGTGCAGGGCTCGTCTATATCAGCAGGAAGAGGTAGCCGGCTGAGGGCGTCTGCGTTTCGATGTAGCTTTCCTCGTCTGTACCTTAGTTCATAGTCGTAGGCACCGAGTTTTATACACCATCGGGTCATACGGGGGGATAGAACTTGTGGTATGAGTTTCGAGCCTCCCAGTATTCCCAAAAGTGGTTGGTGGTCGGTGTAGATTACGACCTGTCGTCCAGCGATGTACTCATGGAAATGGCATACAGCGTAGAAGATGGCCAACCCTTCTTTATCCAACTGGGAATAGTTTTTCTCCGCGGCTCCTAGTGTTCTGGACGCAAAAGCGATTGGAGCTTCGCGTCCATCGGGGTCTTTTTGGGCAAGTACTGCTTCAATGCCGTACGGAGACGCGTCACAAGACAGCAGCAGGGGCCTATTTTCGTCATAATGCTTGAGAACGGTAGAGTCCTTAATCAACTCCTTAAGTTTGCGAAATGCCTCCCTGTGACTGTCCGTCCAGAGCCATGGCCTGTCCTTCTCAAGAAGCTTGTAGAGGTCTGCTGCGACCGTAGCCCTGTTCTTGAGAAAGCGATCGTAGAACGCAAGCAACCCCAAAAAGGCTTGCAGTTCCTGTCTTCCTGTTGGCTCTGGAGCATCGAGGATCGCTTGCACCTTGTCAGCGGTTGTATGAACACCTGCGGCGTCAATCCTGTGTCCCAGAAATTTAGCCTCGCTGACTGCAAACTTGCATTTTTCTTTCTTGAGTTTCAGACCGCAGCTGTCTAGCCTGGACAGAACTTGGTCCAGACGTTCATTGGTTGCTCCGCTGATAATGATGTCGTCAAGGTAGACGCTTGTACCTTCGATGCCAGCTAGTGTCGTCTCCATCATCCTCTGGAAGATCGCTGGCGCTGCTGAAATTCCAAATGGCAGCCGTGTCACTCTGTACAATCCTTTAATTGTGTTGATTGTCAGGACAGCTGCCGTGGACTCTGTCACCTTCAACTGCTGGTACGCTTGGCACAAGTCCATTGTGGAGAAGATGGTCCCTCCTCTGAGGTTTAACAGGACTTCTCCTGACGTAGGTAGCGGATAACTTGACTTTTTTGATGCGGCGTTCACAGTGCTCCTGTAATAGCCACACAATCTGATAGCTCCGCTTTTGTTCCGGATAAGTACGAGCGGCGTAGCCCATTCAGCGTGCTGGACAGGTTCAATGATTCCTTGCTGCTGTTGCTGCTGAAGCTCGAGCGTTACTGCTGAGCGGAGCGCGAGGGGAACCGGGCGAGCTTTGCAAAACTTCGGCGTTGCTCCTTCCTCCAGTTCCAAGTGCACTGGGGGTCCCATGTAGCCGGAGATGTCATCCTGGAACACCTTGGGATGTCGTTGAAGGACTGCATCCACCTCTGGCGGAATGGTTCGTTGCTGCACCAGGTTAATCCCTTGTACTCGGATGTGGAGTGCGTCGAACCAATCTCTGCCCAAAAGGTTGCAGCCGGACCCTTTCATCACCAGCAGCGGCAGGATATAATCTTTTGACTTGAAACGTACCTGCACCTGAAGCAAACCAAGAAGTTTCAGGCCCTCACCACTCCAAGTGAAAAGTTCCAAGTCATTCTTCGTGATTTTCGGGGGGTTCTTAGGCCACGTGGAGCGAAATGTCTCTTCGTTAATCAGTGAACAAGCGGCGCCAGAATCAACCTTGAACTGAAGAGGCTTGCCCTCAATCTGAAGAGAAACGTGAAATTTGGGAACGTGCCTTCTCGTGGACAGCTTGTTCAGTTCATAAAATGAACTTCTGGAAGAACACGTCGGCTGGCTCACGACTTCCATCGCTGGTTCAACGTTGTGATTCGTTTTCTTGCGTCCTGCTCTGCCTTGGTGCTTCTTCGTCAGACACGCCTTTTCGATATGTCCAGTCTTCTTACAGTACCGACACTCAGTCTTCTGGAATCGGCACTCTTGTGGCTCGTGCTGACCCGTGCATCGGTAGCACCGACGTTCTTTCTGTGAAGCAGAATCCTTGTCGGCTTTCACAGTCTTGTTTATTTGGAGCTCCTCCTGGTTCTTGATGGCTTTCTGTTGTTTGTAGGCGCTCTCTGCTCTGACGGCAATGTCCAATGCGCTGGAGAACGTTAGGTCTTTCTCAGCAAACAGGCGTTGTTGTAAGAGTTCGTCGCGGATGCCGCAGACAAACCGGTCGCACAGCATCACTTCTAGCGGCAGTTTGGTGTCCACTTGTGGCATCGCTTGTTGCTGAGTGGTAGCTGCAGCACCGGATATTTGAGACGACGTCGAAGCGATTTGCGTAGTTGCGGAGGGCAAGATGCCGAAATTACAGTCGCCTGCTAGCTGCTTGAGAGCCGCAACGTAGCTACTTATTGATTCTTCCGGCGATTGGTCTCGCCGTTGAAATTTGAACCGGCTATAGAGCTCTTAAGGTCGAGGGTCGAAGTGCGCACCAAGGATGGTCACGAGCTCGTCGAACTCAACCTCGCCGGGTCCTCTGGGTGCCACTAATGCTCCTACCACTTCGTAAGTCTCTGGGCCACAGAGCGTTAAAAGGAGCACTCGCTTCTTATCCATGGCGTTGATGCCATTGGCAACGAAGTAAAATCCTAGACGTTCGAACCACGATGTCCATGACTTGCCCGAGAGGGCTTCCAGCTTCCCTTGCATGGCCATGGCTTGTGGTCGGTGGTTTCAGGCTTCGTTGGTCCTTGGTCCCTCGTCGCCAATGTTGTATTCGCGTAGACTAGGAGGCTACCGCCCGAATACTTAGATTTATTGATCAGGAGCGGATCAGCGTTCGGGCAGGACTGGCTTGCGCCATCGGGGCTCGTGTCTCTGGGTCGCGCTCTGCGGACACGCGCTCTGGCCGCAGATCGCTTTTGATGTTTGGTGGTCGCGTGGCTCCGCTGAACATAACATAAAACCAACATTCTGAACTCTTTGTCGTGTGCTCTTGGCGTATTGTATGAGATCCTCTTCACGTAGGGTCGCGTTTACCTCGGACAGATCGGAGGATGCCTCACACGCGATCGCGAGAACACCAGAATTCAGAAAAAGGGTGTGCGTACTCACACCTGCCAATGCGCTACAGATATTGCGCGAGTGAACCTCGGTTGGGGATACTACTATTTTGTTCAAACATAACAACCAACTATCCAAAAGTATAGCTATTACGTATAAAAAATGCAAAAAAACAGACGTACATAACTCTGTTGAGCAGTGATGCAGTTTTTTAATTTGTTTTCTGGGATACGGTACTTTTGAGATCGATAATGGGGAGTTTTCGTAGATCGTTTTCGCCGTCCCGCAACGCTCTCCACAACCCGCTGCGATACCCGGAACTCTACAGTCAAGGCCTTAGGGGCTCAGGCGCAGTAGCGGCATCTTCTTTGCGGAGGGCGTCGCGGAAGGGAAGACGCGGTCCACGAAAACTCCCTAATGTATGTTTTGTATTGCGTTTTGTGTCTTTATATTGAACATTCAGTTGAGAGTCAGCGATTGGTCTTGTAAGTGCTTGTACTTCGTTCGTTGTCTTTTGGCGCTGTTTCCCATTATGTTAATGGACACCGCCAGCTTAAAGGGACGCAGGGCCTAAAGTCGCATGGATCTTGGAAAAATAGCGCTAATGACCCTATATGGTTGCCATTCCGGATAATGGATTGAGCCTCGGGGATTTTGTTCAGTGGAACAATATTTGTGGATAGGTTTCTTTAAAAATACACTTTTTGAATACTTTGATTTTCTTATACATACACCGACGAAACAAACACATATTTTCGCACCGCCACCAGATGAGCTGCCAATTTCATAATCGCTTTTTAAAAGTATCTAAATTACTCTACTCATAACCATGCTTAGAAATGCAGAAACGCAATTAAATCCCATCACACGCTGCACAAGACTGCATCTAATTACATGCATTACATATATTTTCAAGAAGTAAGGAAATTACTTCGAAATTACTTTTAGTTTACTTCGGGCAGTATTACGTGCCCGTAACGATGGAAGTGTTAAACATGATTTGGAGCTTCTCAAGATGTAACTAAACCAGACAGCTCATAGGCTTTTCTGATGATTCAACGGTGAATTTAATTGGCTTATGGCTGATGTGATTGTGAGAATCGGCCCCGCCATCACCGTTAAATAACGCTGGAACAAAACCGAGTTTCGTCTTTTTTCTTTTGCTTGTTTGCGTTTGCACGTGTGCCCCTGTGTGTGGGTGAAATGGCGACGCTCGTGCGGGCTGGGGCAGGACACATTTGAAGGAAACGAAGAGGAATGGAGGACAGCACGAGGGTGACCTTTTTTGTGGGGTCGGAAAATAATTTCCGCTTGTAAATAGACGCGTTTTTTCTCTTTCCCTATCCGCGGAGTCCTGTCTGGTTTACTCCAGTCAGCGACGATCAGCTGCCTCCGTTGTCGGGTACCGGCGCAATCTCGAAGAAAGAAATCTTTACTGGCGCAGTCGACAGTCGACCCCAATGGCGTGATCTTCACGCCGAATTGGCGGACAGCGACTTGACGCGGCACTGGTGGAGCCTTCTAAAGAGAAGACTGGACAACCGAGCTCCTTGAAGACTGGACCACCGAGCTACTTCATGGTGATAGAGCTACCTCGGACCAGAGGCCGTCCCACTCCAGCGAGGAACGCCCAAGTCTACAGTTCGGACATCATTTTTGTGCCTGACTATTCTGAGCAGCGGGCTGCGTCTGTGATCCAGCGACAGTCGTTGACCTTACGGTAAGGTCACGTGTGCCCGCCATGCATACAGAGAGCGCAGAGCGGCGGATCTCGGTTCTTACGCCAGAGCAGAATAGGGGTAGGAGTAGGAATGTTGACGGGCCAGGTGAATCGTCACCTTCGAGTGGATTAGTGGCAAACGCGCAGACACACGGGGAGGGGAACGGAGGATTCCGGTCAGACAGCTTAATCGAAAAGGAGATAGAACTAGTGAGGGAGAAAGAACGGCTAATACATCTCGAGCTATATCTAGAACATCTACGCTCAGTGAACCGAACGCGAGCCAGTGGAGGCGGCATGGAGTTCAACCTCCGAGATGAAGTTTTAAGCGTTTCAAGATTGATGAAAGGAGTACTGACTTCCATGCCGTCGTCCGAAATATTAGTGCCAAGCTGGTTTGCTGGCGTAGAACATGTCTTCGAGACGTAAGAAGTCCCTGAGCGGCTCAGAGGATCCCTGGTGCAACCCTATTGCACGGAGCGCATCCGTGCTCTGGTGAATAGGCTGCCCGCGGGGGAGGTAAGTGAATACAAGGGAGGAAAAGAGTGGGTTCTATTAGAGCTCCGATTGTAACCGGCCGAGTGCAGGAGCCTCTTCCTTAAAGCCACCAGAATGGAAAGAGAATCCTGGACTCAGTTTGCGACTCGGGTTGAGAGCGGCTTCGAATATTATGCTAGAAGCCGCGGGATTGAATCTCTTGAGGACTTAATCGCACTGATCGTGTCCGATCGCATCAGTGACTCCTTGCCCGCCGACATGCAGGCATATGTAACCCTCAATTAGGTGGGTGATTGGTTGAAATCCTTGGAGGTGGCGGCACTGGCTGACCGTTTCGACGAGGGTGAGCGATGCAAAAAGCGAAATCACCCATCAGGCTCTAAGAGCCGCGCATACAACAAAACAAAGGCCACTTCTCTTGAGGAGAAACACGAGAAACCAAGGCTAGGCAATGAACCTAACGGTTCTCGGGTGAAGTGTTGCCTTTTGCCTTTTCACTGTCACCCGGGTTTTAGAAACCGAATAAAGCATTATTATTTCAAGCTGGAAAGACATGGGACACTTCTCTCGTGACTGTCCACGAAAGACGGCAAATGAACAAAGAAATAACTCCGTGGTGGGTAACATCTCAACAAATTTGACACAATCTCAGCAGAGTATGTCCCAGGGCTTAAATGTCAATCAAAACGGTACGCGCGCTGAGTTGCGGAGAGTGGAGGTGAAATGCGGTCCGAGGATGGTGCAGGCGATTATCGATTCCGGAGCGGAGATTAGCGTAGTGCGTGATGGGGTGGCGCCGGAAATGAAGGGGTCGTCCGGAGGAGTGACGCTGACTGGGGCGTTTGGGGACAGCGTGAGCGCCGTTCTGCGCCATTTACCGATGACTCTTCCCAGAAGCGACGTTTACTACGACCCTCGAGAGGTATCGCCCTTGTGCGCTGTCACTGAACAATTGGTTAACGGCATAGACATGCTGTTGACGCCCGATGACTACGACAGCCTAAAATTGGCTTGCGGGAGGGCTGACTTTGAACCGGTGGTTTGTAAAGCTGAAGCCGCGCTTACTGACGATGGTGGTGAGGTCGCAGACGACGGCCATAGCACTCAGCTTCGGCTTCTACAAGAACGACCTGCCCGAGGACAAGCTGCGCGTGGTGGCCTTGATGGACATGGGCCACACGGCGCTCCAGGTGGTGTTGGTGGCCTTCAACAAGGACCGGCTCAAGACCCTGGCCACCACCTTCGATGGAGTCGGAGGCCACGATTCCGACATGGTGCTGGTGCGCTACTTCGTCCAGGAGTTCAAGGAGCGCTACAAACTGGACGTGGCCACCAACCGGTGGGCCCTCATCCGTCTCATCACCGAGTGCGAAAAGCTCAAGAAGCAGATCAGTCCCAACCCGCACGACTTGCCGCTCAACATCCATTGTTACAAGAACGACCGGGACGTTGCGGGCAAGATGAAGCGGGAGACCTTCGAGGCCATATTTACCGAGCTGCTAGCGCGTGCCGAGCGCACCATGGCGTGAGCGCTAACGGCGGCCGGGCTGCGGCTGCCGGACGTGGAGTTGTTGGATCGGGTCGGGGGTGGCACCCGGGTGCCGGCAGTCAAGCAGCTGGTCCGCAAGGTGTTCGAACGGGAGCCCTCGACGACACTGCACCAGGACGAGGCGGTGGCCCGGGGCGGTGTCCTGCAGTGTGTCATGCTGTCACCCATCTTCAAGGTGCGGGACTTTGCGGTGGTGGACGCCCAGCCCTACCCCATGGAGCTGTGCTACGGCCCGGGCAAGGGAAAGGACAGACAGGCAGAGGTGTTGCCCCGCTGGCACCAGCTGCCCTTCAGCAAGATGCTCATCTTTTCCTGGAGCAAGTTTCAACCTCGAGGCCAGGTACCCGCAGGAGGCGGTGGTGCCCCACCCGAACCTGCAGCTGGGCAGCTTCACGGGGAACAATGTTGTCTCCGCGGCCGATGGCGGGGCGTCCAAGATCAAGGTGAAAGTGCGTCTCAATCTGCGCGGCATCTTCTCGGTGGTGTCCGCCTCGGCCATGGACCGCAAGCAAGACGGTCCAGGCAAGTGCTGGGCGTGCAAACGATGGCGACCTAGGGGTGGCGGGGGCGGCGAGTGGCAATAAGGCACCTCAGACGGAGGGAGGAGACCCCGAAAAAGTGGCCGAGGTCGAGCCTGTCAAGAAGGAGGACCGGCCCAGCCCAAAAATGAAGCAGGGCAAGGACACGGAGCTTCCGGTGGAGGTCCGGGTGCCGCAGCTAAGCGCCTTCGAGATAAACCAGCTTGCGGAGCGCCAGGTCCAAATGGTCGACACGATCCGCATAGAGAAGGAGTGGGGGAACGCCAAGAACACGGTGGAGAAGTGCGTATAAGAGAAGCGGAAAAACCTGTCGGACCGCTACCAGCCGTTCGTGGTGTCCTCCGAAAAGGAGGCCTTCTGGAGGGCCCTCGATGAGACCCGTGACTGTACGCCGACGGCGAGGAGGTTAACAACGGCTTGTTAGAACGTGCTGTGGGACAGTGTAAGAGCATCCTTGGGAAGATTTTGATGACTGAACTAGAGATGTTAATGTTCATCGCGAGAAGGAATAACGAAAACACTTCTTGTGTTCCCATTTCTTATTAGTCTCGTATCTGTATCTTATACGTGTACCGTTTCCTTCTTTTTTTAGAGCGCAGCTCTTAGGCGCCCGTTTCCGGCTTGAGCGGCGTCGCCGTCGGCGTCGGCGTCCCCGTCGACGTAACCGCGCGGTGCATTATGGGTAAATTTTCGCGAAGGAACCCGAGGTCCTCCCGAAGGACCTCGGGTTCCTTCGGGAGGACCTCGGGAGGACCTCGGGTTCCTTCGGGAGGACCTCGGGGGGGGGGGGGGGGGGGGTCACGTGACGATGACGTCATCAGTGACGTCATCAGTGATGATGATGATGACGATGCGGATGCCGATGACGTCATCAGTGACGTCACTGATGACGTCATCAGTGATGATGACGGTGACAATGCGGATGCTGATGACGTCATCGGCATCCGCATCGTCATCGTCATCATCACTGATGACGTCATCGTCACGTGACCCCCAGGTCACGTGATCCCCCCAGGTCACGTGAGCCCCCCTCCTCCCGTGGTCACGTGACCCCCCCCCCCCCCCCAGTACCCTTCTCTCCTCCTCCTCAAGAGCTGCACTCTAATTCGGCGTTACAGGGAGTTGTAAACGGCTTTCATTTTTTTCAGTACCAGTTTTGAATATGAGTATATTATGAGCGCGGACACAAGGCTGGTCACGATAGCATTAGAGCCTTGGCTGGCACAGTAAGAATAACTTTACTAGCGTGTGATTTGCATATTGGCGTAAATTTCTTTTATAGTTTGGATTCTTGCGGGTCGAGTCACAAACTCTCTGCAGGGTGTGACTGTTATGCGTACGCGTTTCAGTTTAGATGTTATATATTATTTTTGACATTTCGGGTCTAAGACATATACTTACTCGGGAGCTGTGAGAATTGGCCCCGCCATCACCGTGAATGGACGCGGAGAACAGGACCGAGTTTTGTTTTCTTTTCTTTGCGTGTTTGCGTTTGCACGTGTGCCCCTGTGTGTGGGTGAACTGGCGACGCTCGTGCGGGCTGGGGCAGGGGACATTTGAAGGAAAGGGAGACGAATGGAGGACAGCACGAGGGTGAACTTTCTTTTTGAGGGGTCGGAAAATAGTTCCGCTTGTAAATAGACGCGTCTTTTCTTTTTCCCTATCCGCGGAGTCCTGTCTGGTTTACTCTTCCGTCAGCGACCATCAGCTACCTCCATCGACGGGTTCCGGCGCAATCTCGAAGGAAGAACATCTTTACTTTAAATGCGTCCTCCTGATATTGGAGAAGTCGTCCACTTCAGTTTGTGAGGCCATGGCAGCTCGTTTTTACATTAAGTCGTAATAACTATTGTGAGATGTCAAAAACTTCCCTTTATGTTGCTTTTGCCTAACGGATCCATCGTTCCCCAATCCATTTTTCACGAGGCTGAGGAAATGTCTTAAACGTCGTTATTCTGACTAAGACGCAATCGAATCGTTTTTTTTTCCAAAAGTACTGGTTGACGCATTTTCAGGCATTCTGTTCGAGGAGTATTGGTCCATAACACCAGAAGAGCTCGAAATATTGCGCGTTGTCAAGCAAGGGGTTCAGATGATTTCTAGAGAAAAACGCCACCAGATTAAGAGCGGGTTTCCGGGCGCCTCCAGAAATGTGTCCTTCCCCAACGAGCTACCGGCTATACCTGCGCGTTTGCTTTTCCCTGATTCAGATTCCCAAGGTGAGCCTGCTTTGCTCGTTTTTTTTTTTCGATTCCACACTCTATTCCGTTCACCTCGAAGCTGATAGTACGTGCACGTTGTACTGGTCTACCGCCTGCATTTCATCCACGGACTTCGCTCTCATGCACGTGGGTTTTGGCTGGGGCGTGATCACATGGCGAAAGATCGACGCACAACTGCTTCAACGAGCTCGCAGCTTCCTCCGCACTGTCAGCGTAAGGGTGAACGGAGCCTACAAAAAGTATCTTTACCTACAAAAGACAAGATATCTCACGAGAAGTTCTGGATCCTTCGAATGAAATTTAAGATCAACTCCTGAGTCTTAGTCGTATGTTTTAAACTGTGCTTATTTTCGTATTGACGTGCCCTTCATATTGTAGCTTGGAACAGTTCCCGATTACTTTTTGCCGTGAATCCTTCTTACTTGAGTTTCGTGAACTGTGGCCTTCTAGCTATATGTTTTCTATCGAAAGCTTTTCTTCATCCACTTCGTCTTTCGACCCAGACTTTATTTCTTTATTTGCACAGTACCTGTATCGCCACAATGGCAATATTGTAGGCGGGGAGGGGGTGCATGATATAAAATTAACCCTTGCACCGCCACTCAAACATTGCGAATGAAAATACAAATTCATGACAATGTAAAGTACGATTATATCACACAAATATCACAACACGAAGCTGCAGTACACAAAAATCGCTGACCACTAATATCAGAGAATGTTTAATATCAAAAATGAAGACATTGCATCGGAAGTTTCAGTGACCCCACGTTCTTGAAGACAATTCCAGTCACCAATTGATTGTGTAAAACATGAATTCTTAGACATTTTCCTTCTTCACCTAGTGCTTCTTATTTTTAGTGGATGATCTACTTTTTATGAGATGCGTTCAGGAGCATATAAATAGTTACCCTCCGCAATAGCCTTTTGTTCTAAAAATACTATCGGGCAATTTTTACTTAAGGAAACTTTCTCCGTAAATCTTGGAATTTACGATCTAGTTGTTTCTTTAATTTCATTATGCTTGAGCAGAACTTGTAATTATTTGGCACAAAACGAGCGGCTCTATTTCTAAATCAAATACCTTCGATATTTGATTTTAAAAATATGGATACCACACCGGGCACGCAACATCTATGATCGGCATGACATTTGTCGTGCATGACAATTCCTTAATGTTTGATGGGGCTTCCTTGAAATTCCGTTTGATGAAGTTTAAAACGCGATTGGCTTTGTTATTGCGTCTATGTGTTTACCCCAGGAGAGATCGTTGCTATAATAAACACCCACATATTTGACATCAGTAAACTCCTTCAATGCAAACCGTTCAACTCATAGTTCGATAAGAATGGTTCCATTTTTTTTTAATCTCACATAATTGAATTAATTCATATTTAGAAATATTTCCCATGTGCCACACCATGTCATTAGTTTATCCAGGTATAACTGAAATAAAAAAAATATTTACGTTTTTCAGTTGGCTGTGAATAGCGCAATCATCTGCGAGGAAAGGTATACAACATGCTTAGTTATGTGGTATATAATTGATATTATTAAACAAAATAGTGGCCCGAGTTCGGACCCCTGGGAGACACCCAAGGTTACAGCAGCATGCGAATAATTTTGGCCATTAATAACTGCACACTGTGTACGATTAATTAAGTGATATTTTATCCATTCAAGCAGACGTTCGGAGAGGCATACGAGCGCCAATTTGTTGTAGACAGTGTTGTAGCTGTGTTCTAGACGAACGTGACGTACGGCAACACTTCATCCCATGTCCTGTGCGCAACGTTAACGTACATAACGTTCATGTTGGTGATGGTCTTGTTGAGCCGTTCCGTCAGTCTTTTGGTATGCGAATGGTATGCCGGGGTTTGACGTTGTTCAGTGTGGCTCAGACAAAGTATCTCCTGGGTCAGCTACAGCATGAATGACGACGCTCGATCTGTAATGAGTACTTAAGGAGCGCCATGCCAAAGGACATCCGATTCGACAAAGAACTTGGCGGCTTTTACGGCTGTTCCGAATTGAAGGGCCTTTGTCTCGGCGTACCGGATTAGATATTCGGTGTCTATTATTTTCCAGCGGTTACCAAACGTCGACGGTGTAGAAGGACCAAGAAGATTCATCTGCGGGAACGGTGCGGTCCGGGATGCAATCGGCTGGAGGAGACCTGCAGGTTTCGTCGGAGGTTTCTTGCGTCGCTTGCACTCATAGCACGAGCGTGAGTAGAGGCGAACGGTCTTCGGGAGCTTGCGCCAGTAATACCTCTCACGAATTCGGGCCAGCGTACGGCTGTAGTCAAGGTGTCCGGACGTCGGGTCGTAGTGGCACGCTTGGAAAATCTCTCTAAGATCAGTAGGAATTACCAGCAGCCATGGCGGGTTGTAGTTTCCGAAGTTCTTTTAAGGTACACCTTGTTGTATAGCGAAGGTCAGCAGGGCTCTCGAGAAGACATGGGGGATAATACCCCCTCGTCCTTCGAGGTGCTCAGTTAGCGCGCGCAACTCAGGATTGTCTCTTTGACGTCGTGCCATTTTGTCGGTGTTCCGTGCGTATAGGATGCACCCATTGTCATCTTCGTCGCTGCAACCGGGAGATGTCTCGACCGGAGCTCTGGACAGGCAGTCGGCATCGGCGTGCTTGTGGCCTGACTTGTAGACCACGGTCGTTTTGAACTTCTGCAGGCGGATACTTCATCGAGCCAGGCGTCCTGAAGGCTCCTAGATGTTCGCGAGCAGCAGAGCGAGGGGTGGTCCGTGACAACGCGGAAGAGGCTCCCGTACAATTACCGACGGAACTTCGTGATCGCCCAGACGACCGCAACATATTGTTTTTCAGTTGTAGAGTAATATATCTCCGGCTTAGACAGTGTCCGTCTTGCGTAGGCGATGAATCGCTCGGAGTCTTCTTGCGCTTGAACCAGTACCGCGACATGTCCTGCGTTACTTGCGTCCGTGTGAATCTCGGTTTCCGCATCCTGATAGAAGTGTCCAAGAACAGGAGGAGTCTGGAGTTGTCGGTTCAGCTCGTCCAATGCCTGCTGCTGCTCCTCGGCCCATTCGAACTTCTGAGCGTCCTTTGTGAGGTTTGTGAGTATTGCAGAAATCCTTGCGAAATCGCGAACGAAGCGCCGATAGTACGCACAAATTCGAAAGAATCTTTTCACGGCCTTCTTCTTTCTTGGCGCTGGAAATGCTACGACGGCGCGAGTCCTCTCTGGGTCTGGGCGAACGCCATCGCTGCTAACCACGTGACCTAGGAACTTCAGTTCGTCGTAGGCGAACCGACACTTCGTTGGCTTGACGGTGAGACGGGCGGTTTGTATGGCTTGGAGAGCACCTCGGAGTCGTCGCAAGTGCTCGTTGAAGTCGCATTGAAAATATTACAACGTCGTCAAGGTACATGAGACAGCTCTGCCATTTCAGTCCTGCGTCCTGCCATTATGGGATCCATGACCGCTGGAAAGTTGCTGATGCCGTGCATAATCCGAAGGGCACCACCTTGAAATTGCACAGTCAATCCAGCGCGACGAAGGCTGTCTCCTCTTGGTCGCGTTCGTCGACTTCAATCTGCCAGTAGCCACTCTTCAGTTCTATCGATGAAAAATATCGAGATTGGCGATGCCTGTCTAGCGTGTCCTCTATGCGGGGGTGTGGATATACGACTTCGTTTGTCCACGCACTCAGCTGCCGGTTGTCGTCGGAGAACATAAGCATTCCGGCCTTCTTAGCCAACACGACTGGAGAGGCCCACGGACTGCTTGAAGGCTGGATTATGCCGTGGTTCAGCATTTCTTGCAATTGCTCTTGAATGACCTCCCTTTCTTTTACGGATACTCTGTGCGACGATCGATGCACAGGGAGCGCGTCGTCGTCGGTAACGATACGATTCTTCGCAAGGGCGTCTTGGCGCACCTTCGACGACGTCGCGAAGTAGTCGCTGTATTCGGCGAGGAGGTTAATCACCCGCCTTCAGTCTGGGCCTTGAACCTTGGGGTCAATGTCGTGCTGCGCTGGCGACGTACTGTCTTGCTGAGATGGCGAGAATTCTTCAGCAGTCATGGCGGTTTCGGCGGAGTTCCAGAGTTTCTCTGCTTGGCCCACAGCGGCACCTTTCGTGAGGTGTTGAATTTTTTGTCGGAAGTTCGTCACAAGGACCACAATGCGTCCATTCTGAAGTTCAGTGACAACCTTTGCGACGCCTATTTCTCTTCTCAGGAGGAATTGAACGTCACCTTTCAGAATAACATCGCCGTAGGTAGCTGCATCGGTCACGACGGGTACAACACTTCATCGCGGCGGCGGGTTCACGTGGTCGGCAGCGACACAGATGGCAACTGACATTGTTAGGGTTCCTCTGGAGGCGGCACAGGTGTCCGCAGCGTCAATCTGTTCTCTCGGAGGCCGATGACGGCGCTGTATTCACACAGAGGGTCCTTCCTAGAGTGACGTCTCTGGCACCGTCTTGTAGAACGGCGAATTTCAAGTTTCAAGTTTCTTTATTCCTCTTCAAACAAGAAGAGAGGGAGGAGGGAAAAAAGCAGTGCAAAACTGCTTGACAGTGCCCTCTCCTCCCCCAACAGCAACAGCAGAAGAGGCACTCAAAACAAAACCACTCTCAAGAGTATACAATCAGATTTCTGTCGAAACTAGTAATGATAACATGCGTTTGTTGGAACAGTTTTCAATTGTTATATTCCGCGATAAAAAATAGTTTAACATTTTGGGTAGCTGGTATCTCACCATCTGATTTCCGTAGTTTGTTGTCGAGCGCGGGACCGTCCAGGCGTCGGCATGGCGAGTGGCATACGAGGTGTTTTTTTGTTTTCTCACGTGGCTCGTATCGCTGTGAATTTAGTACTCGGTCAGTGCACCTCCCGACGGGCGTAATAAGGCACCCTGCGGCGGTTCAAAATTGTGATGCACCCGAGGGCGTCAAAACTTTTCTTAGGAGGCGACAGTGCCTTCCACTCAAGACTGATTAGTCTGCTCCGGTGTCCACAACGGCCGATGCGTCATGGCCGTCAATAACAACATTTAGGTTGTTGGGCACCATTGGACGAGCGTCGTTGCGATGCGTGGCGTCTGGAGAGCGGCAGCGCACTGGCGTTCTTCGCAACGCCATCTCCAGGCGTTGCCGTACTTAGTTTTCCAGGCGACGCTGGGTGGGACAAGCTTTCTCGGCAGGAAAAACGATGGGGCGATGCCGGACGTCATGGGGATGGTGAGCGGGATCCTCGAAAAGGACACGCACAGAAGACGGCGGACGGCGCAAGTACACCTCGATGTCCCTTGGTGGTTCTCCCAGGCGGGGCCGACGGTTGTTTGGCGCAAATCCTCTCAGCCCTACCTGGCGGAAGCTGCACTGTCGGTATACGTAGCCGGCCACCCCGTAGCGGTAGCATATAGGGCGTTCGTCGGCCGTTTGCTACATGTCGGTCTTCCGGGCTGCACGGGGCTCCTGGCTTGCGTACTGGAACTGGTCGTCGTGGCGTCGGAAGTACTGCGGTGCAGGTGACTGACGTCGGGGCGGCGCGACATTGGCGCGAGGAGGAGGCGGTGGCCGTCGGGCCATTGCGGCGTAAGATAGCGTGGGTTCCTAGGGGCCGTCGCAGTGATGGGAGCCTCTGGTTGGGTGGATCTCTAGACGTCTTCCCGCAAGACCTCGGCGATGGAGAGCGAAGCTGGTTGGTCAGCCGCGGGTAGCAGCTTTCGGAGCTCTTCCCCAACGGCGTCACAGATGATCTGCCGAATGATGTCCACACCGACGATGTCCAGGTCAAGCCGCGATCATGCGACAGTTGACGTAACAGAGGTGCCGACGAGTCAGTGGTAGTGTCTTGCTCGGGCCGATAGTGCACGATCAATGTTTGTAACATCCGCTACAAAGTCGTGAACAGTCGCGGGGTGTTGTACAAGACCGCAGAAGATTTCACTCTTCACGCCTGTCTTGAGGGGTGCGCAGCGTCTTCTACTCGGTGTCTTGGTCTTCAGCGCGTGCACTCAGGCGCAGAACATCCTCCACGAAGCTGGTAATGCTTTCGCTTGGTCCTTGAGTTATTGTCCGGAAAAGGTCCTTAGCCCGCTGTCTACGATGCTGGTTCGTGAATGTCTCGTTCAGGCGGAGATACAGGTGTCTCATGACGCAAGTGAAGCCTCATGGTTCTCGAATCAATGCCTCGCGGTGCCCTCCAAAAAGAACTAGATGTTTTGGAGGCGCTGCTCAATGGTCAATTCATTTTGGCGGGCTACGCGTTCATAGCGTTCAAGCGAGTCCTCCACATTTTCGTGGGCCTCCCCCTAGTAGGTCATCGGGGTTCGTTGGGCGACGCGTATGTAGACGACGGGTGGAGCGGTCTTGGTGTGGGCCGACTGGCTGTTCTTCGTCCGAGTTGCTGACAGGTTGGCCTTGGCAGGCAGGGAGTCAAATTCCGAGGGTAGGCCTAGGATCCAGCGGCTTCTTGTGGTCTCAGTAGTCTTTGTTCATGGTCCTTTTGGGCCGGGAATTGGGCTTGCGCTGTGAGGCCTCAGAAGGGCACTCTGCATGGATTGTACCTAGCACCTCCACCAAAATGTCACGAATGACAGGCAGAGAGACGGTTGGCGCAGTGGAAAATTAAGCGTTTAACAGAGGCGAACTTGTGCCAAAAACAAAAACACAAATAGGTAGCGCTGCAAGCGTCGAAGTTCGGTGGCGTAGCACGATCGAGCACAAGAGCGAGACTGCCCTCGGAACGCCAGGCCTTCCTTTGTAGCCGCGTAGTTTTCTGGAACATTCGGCGTAGAACGTTCGGCGTGTAGAACATTCGTAACCTAGATCAGACAACGAGGTTCTCGAACTTACGAGAACGCTAAATTCCAATAATAAATAAAATGAGTGTCCGCTTCCAGGAATCGAACCTGTGGCCTCCGCGCCAATGCCAAGCGCGGTAACCATTCGGCCACGCACGCGCTCTCTCGGCGACGCGCGTTGCACTATATTCTGTGTTAAGTAGTTTTGAACTAACACAATTTAAGGAGATGGACATATAATTAGAAACCAGGCTCTTTAGGCCAGCCTTATAAATGGGCAAAACATTTTCCGTTTTTCATTCTAATGGCAGCATGCTAGAAAAGAGCGACTTATTAAAAAGCGTAACTAGGAAGGGCGTAATCCCTAAAGCACACATTTTGAAAACATGGTTTGCTAAGTCATCAGGCCCTGTGACTTAACATGATTTCAGATTAGGAGTAAGTGTATTTACCCTATTGTCTGCTGTAACAAACTCGGGCATTGCACTAACATTGGTCTCGGAATATTGCTGAGGAACGAACTATGTTTTTTTTTTTTTTTCTCTTAAAAAAGAAAGACTAAAGAAAAAGTCGTGAAATTAAACCTCTTGACAAATTTGCCGGAAGTAAGCTTATCAATGTAAAGAATTTCTGGAATGCCTACAGGTGCATTCTTGCCTAATTTCCTAACAATTTTACATTATTCTTTTTGAGTTACTTAGCGTCTTTCGCCCCAAAGTAAAAAAAAAAAGTCTCATTTCGCTTCTTTACTTTAACCCTGAAGACATTTTCGAGAGATCAAAGTTTACATTTTATAGCCGGTTTACTCGCATTTTTATAATGTAAAAATTATCTTTGCTTCCTATTAAGAAGACGACGCGAATCCCTGTGTATTTATGGTTTACCATCTCTGCGTTTGTTTTATATCTTCGAAGGAATATATTTCGCGATATGCAGATAAGGTTTTTTTCCTTAAACAAATACCATAATTCCTCAATGTAAAGCGCTGTGCAGGCGCATTCAAACTTGACGAGATAAGCTAGCAGGTCGAATTACACGTTGTAATAATTTCCTCGATCAATAAACTATACGTTTGGGGAGCACGGCTTATCGGTGATAGCGTGCTGACATGCGGCATATGCCACAGAATCTTGTGGGCACTGATATCCGGTGTCGTCATGACAGAATAAGACAGCAGACGGTCTTTTTGCAAGAAAAACAAATTAAAATATATTCAATTCTCGTTCATACCTTGTCGGATGTGACACAAATTGCTGTAGTTCAGAAGTGTTTTTAAGTTTATTAAAATATGAAGTGACGATGAATTACGCAATTGTGGAAGGTTGTTAGCCCAATCGATATCGCGAAGATTAAAGTCAACAGCAAGAATGATGTAGTCGGGCGTAATTGAATTTGACGAATTTGAAAGACATAAGAGGGGATCTACTAAATTGTTCCATGAAGGTTTTAAAATGCGCTTATCGTCAAAAATGTACAAGTTTGTAGTTTTATCTTGCACCACACAGATTCGCTCACACAGTCTTTGAAATCAACAGGTGCGCTTTGTAAATGTTTCGAGACAAGGAAAAACACACCCCCTCCTCTCAAATTTCTGCATTGCAATAGAATTGATAGTTGTCTGGAAATATTTCAGTTTTTTTATAAAAGCATCAAGCCAGGAATCAGTACCAATAACAATGTCCGCATTTGTTGTGTTAAAGAGAAAAGTAAGAATATTATTTTTTTAAGAAATGTACAGTTCACTGTAACCAAAACAAGGTCTTGAAAGGCAGGCTTCCTAGTGTCGCATGCATGTTGAGGTTACTTAGATTGTCCAAAGACAATTTAAGTATCGGGATCGTACTGGAATATTTTACCCCAAATAGTTAACTTATTGAACCGTAGTTTATATTGCGTGTATTGCTGCTTAGCATACCCCAAATGTTGGCGTCTTGCGAACGGCACGGATGCAGAAAAATCCTAACCAATACAAAACGACTTCTCTTTAGCTTATGGTCTACAGTCAGTACGGTTTGTCTGTCGTTAAATGCCGGAAACCTCGAGATGAGAAGGCGCCTTTTTTTCAACAGAAAAATGACCAAGCATGTGTGCACATTGCATGCTACAGTAGGTTACAAGTCAAGAAGGTAGCGGCAAATGCCCCTCAAAGAGAATCATATATCCCTCCGCCACCTCCGCATTCAATAGCGTCCCATCGTTTCTGTGACGTCGCGGCCAACGCACGAGGAGGGTCGTGCCTTTCTGTACATATTTGCTTTATCTCTCGACTTTGACTTAGCATTGTGGAAGCCACGAGAGGGAGATTAAGTCTTCCCCCTTCCGATGGAAACAAAGACGACTTTCGGGGATTAGCTTCCCCCTCCGATTGATACAAAGGCTGGTTTCAGGGGCTCGGTTCCTTCTCCGATGAATACAAAGGTCGCTTTCTTAAAAAGTGGGGGTCGGAGATAAGTTGGCACCACTCTGTGGCCATTATCTACCCATTGAAGCGGAACAAGAAGCGTTTCCAGTGAACTCTTCTTTCGATTGCGGAGGGATTCGAAACCGGCGCACCACGCTTCTGGGAGGAGCTTCTCCTACCTTCTTAACTTGTAACCGACTATAGTAGGCTCAAGTTCTATGCCGAGCTTTTCAGAAGAGAATGAACGTGCCCTTCCCTCGGTTTTTCTCAATTTTCATTGGCTATATCCGCCAAATCATAGATAATAGGGTAGGTTCTCCGGGAATGATTATCTAGTTCGTCCTGTCTTGACGCGGTTGTTCTAAGTTGCTTGTCAACTTTAAGATTTGCCGCTTTTAATTTTACTATATCTTCTTTCGAGGATTTTTGTCAAAAACACGTCACTTTTAATGCTAGTTATTTGTGACGAAAAGCACTCTAGTTTACGTTAGAATATAATTTGCATTTTTAGTGGCTTTCCATTCATTCAGCACTGCCTTTTTTACTTAATTTTGTCTGCGGATTAGCTGGAGTGCCTCAACTAGCTGTTTTTCATGGGAAGAGGTGTGCGGGCCTGAATTTGTCTCCACATCTCCTGTCAATAACTGTCGCTGTTTTACGGCGGATGCCACAACTAGACCGCATTTAGAAGAAGAAATAAAAAGACATATGCACGCTTCACTCAGAAAACTGAGTTTCAGTGCAGGCAAACAAGAATAGTCGCCATGACCCAAACATTTATGGAAGGAAAGACCAACCTGTTGAAACATGGAGAGTGAGCGCATCGCCATGTCGACATCGAGACCCAAGGAAGGAAGATGAAACAGCCGCTGATATAAAGTCCGATCACATGACGTGGAACACTGTTGCTTACTGCAGTCGGGGTTGTAGGTCAGCCAGAACTTTGAAGGATCTAGCGATGGTACGCTGAAAAACCTGGGCATAGTGACTGGGCATTTACTGTCGTTTACGTAAGCGTCCTCTTTGACTGACGACCTGTAATCGGTGCCACACTGGACGACGATTAGCCACAGTATTGTAGAACGAAGAATAGTGAACACCCCGCCGACATTTGGAAACAGAAACACTGTGTTTGTCTCGCTCTCGACTCCCGCGTCACACATTTTGTTCTCATATGGTTCTTGCAAATGACTATTTACGAAAGTAATTAGTAATTTCCTCAAACTTACTGCTTGAAAGTGATTCGTTTTATTACAAATTACTTTCATGCGAATTACTCGAAAAAATACGACGTTTCGGGAGGACGCCCGAAACGTCGTCTCTACCTTTCTGTCCACGCATTTCTTTTCGAGTAGCACAACCATATATTTGCGATTTCGTTTTTGAGCTCATTGTGCTCGGCAGCGCCCCCATTCTCTTGGACAAACTGACACCGATCAGCCGATCGCCTTGCGAAGTTTCAGTCGTCTGTATGTTAGTATATTTTTGCGTCCGGCTTGCAGGCAGGAAATGCAACGGCGATGCTCTAGTTGAACTAAAGAAACAAATATTTTTGAAGTGACAAGTAGTAAACATGTCACAAAAATATCTGAAAAACGGGAGTTTTGCACAGCATATAGGTCACGAGACTCATTTCGAGTTCCGATTTGTTCGACTCGCCTCGTAAATAATCACCAGCGTATGCTACGAACGTAATACGAATGTATCGTAATAGCAAATAAGATATTATATTGAGTATTTGTATTTTTGTATGTGGGATGACCAAGGGCACAGGGAAGCTTGTGAATAATGACCTTGACGTCACCTAAAAAATAAAAAAACACGTCAAACGAGGGACAACACACAACGGCTGCAAGAAGTTGTCGGTTGTTCTCTTTTTCACGTGTCTTTTTTTTCTTTTCCTGTCTCCTGTTCAATCATGTGAAAAGTGTATAACTTCTTAATCATAAAATACAAATATATCAATTGTATTTCGATACCCGGCCGGGATTTAGTAACAAGTTACATCTTCCGTGGAAAATGGGATGCCATGGTTTTGTTTTGATAAAAAAAAAAATAAGGTAATTTTAGTAAAAAAAAAAAAACGCCGCTGTACTACGACCAAAATCCAGAACATATTCGGTTACACCTTACGCAGAAATGCAACCGTCACTTCTTTGAAAAAACTAAGGATTCGAGATTTGCAACTACAAGCACTGCATGTGCTGGCATTTGAATGAGTAGTTTTTGAACCAAACTTTTAGACATAGTCCCTTCGCGTACATATATGGAAGCCTGATCGAAACTTTTGTACTAACTAAACTAGCATGCTTCATGATGTTCAAATAATTAAGAAAACGTTTAGTATATTAGTGCTTTGGGCCAAATGTTACACCTACAAAACACAGATCAGTGAAAGGTTAACTTGGAAGGAAAGCTAATTATTTTTGGTATTAGATTATCAGTCTCTTTGATACATTTTTTTTTAATTTTCGCATTTGTATTTTCAACATGTTTCTACTCGCCAAATACAAATAAAACTTTGTATCTATAGTTTAATCGTTCGTTGAAAGTGTCTTGAAATTTCAATTCTCCCATTCGTTTGCTTTATTGGGGGGGGGGGGGGGGGGGGAATCAAGGCAATACATTATATATTGATTTTTTTTCCTTTCAGGTGAGGTTAATCAAGACAAAAAATTCGAAATGCATCTACCTCGAACAAATATCCCTGGACGATGTGAACTGCATGTGCAGCTCTGCATTTTTCGTTGCAATGACATCGCTCGTGCGTGCTTTTTACCCGTAGACGAAACGCGGACACTTTCATGTATATAGCACTCCACAAAATTCACGCGCGTCCACCTTCCTGCAACACACTCGAAATCCAACCATTGAGGTTGGATTTCAAGTGAAATATTGTACAGTGCTTACACACCCCAGCGCAGGTAAAGGGTACCCGCCAATAGGTTCGATGACCACTCTAACCAATCCTTGCTAAGTAGTGACAGCTACTTATTAAAACCAACCCATCAGACAATCGCAAACATGGGGCCAGCCAATGGCCGCGTAGATCGTAGTCATTGATTAGCCGCACGCAGTGCGTGAAGGTAGCAGCGTTCCTCTTCTTCTTGTGAGCGAAAGTCTCTTTATTTATTTCAATATATTTTTCATTCTGGCACCTGATGCGATACATACGTGATGTAAACCGCGTCTTGTGTGTTTTGGAGTGCATATGTACATATACGCTCGTCTCTGTGTTGAAAAGAACAAGAAAAGGCGGGTTACATGTTGCTTCACAAGCTACACCCAGACAATTACAAGAAAACAATGATCTTCACCTGAACTGTTCTTGGTTATGACTGCGGCGGTGTCTACCTGACGTTGCAGCAGGTAATGCTCAAATTTGAAAGAGTTACGCTGCACTCTGCACAATGTGCAGGTAATTTCTGGAAAGTCATGGGTCCAGGTCATACTTTGTTGCCGTTCAAGTGTGGATATTCAAAGAACAGAATACCGTCGAAAGAGCTGACCTTTTTTCGCGTTTCTCAAGGAAACGAATTTGGGTGGTCGTGATTACAACGGCGCGGTCATCTGAAGTTTTGTGCTGCTCCATGGCGTAGTGTTTAGCGTCAGTTAGCTAAGCCTCTGGTCCCACGGTGATCATCTTGATTAAGCACGCAACGGTTTTTAGCTGATTAAATGAAATCTATGAACTCATACTCAAAACTAACTTTTCTATTATATTACCCACGTTCTTGGGAATTCCAGGGCAAGATATCATAGTGTTGGTTTATTTAATTATCTAGATAATTAACGAGTAAAGCTTGCCATGTTCTTCTTATTTTTATCCCAATAAAAAATTATGTAGCGCGTTTCAGTCAGGGTTGTAAAGTACCTAGGTACAAGTAACTGGAAATCAGTATCTAGGTACTTTTGTTCTCCCAGAGGTACAAACCTAGGTACTTTCATTTCTCGATATCTGTATCTGTATCTTAGGTACATTTTCTAGTAACTCGTAACTGAGCGAAGTTACTTTTACAGGTACTTTTCTATTCGCTTCGTCAAAATGGTAGAAACTATAAATCTGAAAGTTTTAACACACTACCATGTGCCGTGATTAACGGCGAGTTGGGTACAACCTGGGAGGCATTAACTTGATCGAACGACGTTTTAGCGAACGAAGCCCCGCCCATAATGTTTCATCGAACGACGCTTTAGCGAATGGCTGCGTTCGTTTGAGCGAACGGTGGATTAGCGATGCCGTTCTAGCGACACCAATTTATCGAATTGCTTCGGAACTCCGTTTGGGGAAAGTAGCGACCTGCTTCCTTCATCTCAAACCGAAACCGAAAAACATAACGTGTCCTAGAAAGCTCATGTCAAAGCGGTTTTCCTTATTTCTCACATTGACACCAATAAAGCATATTTATCAAACTCGTTTTTTGTGTGCATCCTTAGTACAAAGAGCTTTACTTCCAATATATTCTGACGAATTTTGGGGAAAATAAATAAAGTATCTTTAAAGTAACTGTGCCTGTGCCTAGGTACATTTTTAAGCTAGTACTTAGGTACGTACCTAAGTACCTTTTTGTATGAGTAACTGTAACTGTATCTTAGGTACATTTTTGAAGTAACTTTTACAACCCTGGTTTAAATTTTAGACAGCGCTATCACTCTTATAATTAGAAGTTAACGAATGACCTCATAGAAATGCTATTTCAAGATGTGCTTAAAAAGAAACAAGTGTTTGATACCGCAAACTTTTTTATAATTTTATATACGTAACTTACTTGTGTCTCCGTTTGCTTTCGTTGAACCTCCGAGAAGACATAGTATTATGTTAGGAGATCTAGTTTAACATATATATATATATATATATATATATATATATATATATATATATATATATGGGTGGTTTCATCTCAAATCGTGCAGGCAAAAAGGGTAGAATTTTTAATTTCGCTGAAAAAAATATATGTTATGGCGCCGTCTCTAAAAACGCAGTAGCCACAAACCGCAAGTTCGTCGGATTTTTGGTTCTCGACGTACGAATTTTAAAAGAGGCCGCGGCGGAAAACAGTGTTTTACACATCCGTCGTGGGTTGGATGTTTCGCTCGATCTGCCGCTGTGGATTTTCAGTACACATTATATTAACTTTTTTCAAGCACTCTGTGAGCACAGGTAAACGGCTCTAATACCATAAAATAATTTTAGGCGTTTTGCTTTTTTTTTTGTAAAAATGTCAAAAACGCCCCCTCGGGTAATTGTTGACGAACTTTGACAATTAAATACTGGCGATCTGCTTGGGTTACATCAATACCTTTTATGTCTATGGAGAGCCTAAAACACGCTCTCTATAGGTATTATAAAATCACCCAGTTGAATAAAATTCGGTTTGCGGTACGTGTACGTTAATGTTACGTGAAAACCAAAAAGTGCCAATTTTGAAACCGACTTTCTAAAAAAAAACATTTTTATTTTTTTTTTTCGTGAAATTGTAGATATAATAGTTGTCTACTCAAAAAGCAAGACAAAAAAGTGTGTATTTAGTTTGTATGTTCTATATTTAAGCATCAATATCGTACAAAAACGTGTTTTTACGGCTCGAAACGGACTTCCGAATTGCGTGTCTTTACAAATTTGGAAATATATTTTGCTTTTTTTCAGCGTTCCACATGAAAATGAAATACAATATTTCCAGCCTGTTATATTTATTGTTCCTTTAATTTTATTATGGGCGGCAAGCTACATTGGAGGAGTTCAAAAGAGAAAGCAACACTTCTTAAGATACCAGCAGGCGTCATAAATGTTTAATGTGTAGAAATCGGCAGAAGTCGTATTGATTCGGGGCCTTCATTGGCCTATATGAACGTCCCATCCTTTCGGAACCAGCAGATGACCACGTCCTTTCGCGCTCGTTGTGTTAGATAGGACGGCCCGTGAGAGTAAAGCGAGCAGCGCACCCTGTGTCACGAGGAGTGAAATGGTACGAATATGTCGTAGACGCGGCGAACAGTGACGGCCACCTTGGAGGAGTCAGTCAGTCGAAAGCAAAGGAAGTGTTGCCTGGGAGGATGAGGACACCACGGCCTTACAATATCGACGGTCAACAACAGTTCTGCCGGCCAAAACAATGCCGCGAGCGCGCTAAAACCGGCGGCGCGGGACAAAAATCCCGCAGACGCACGCGCGAAGATGGGCCGGTTTCGTTAGGGATGTCGGGAAATTTTGAAACCAGCCATTAGTGCACGCGTGAAACGATACCGCGTATTTGCCCAAACTTCGAGCTCCCTATCCTTGAAACGGCCGTGCTCTATCTCCCTCCGCGGAGATCCCATAGCACCGAAAGGTTATCTCTTTTGGAAACAGCAAAGCCCGGAGGCTAACATTAAAAACGAGCGTGTTGGTAAATATATTTGTGTTTATTCTTCCCGGAGACTAGTTGGGACGAAGTCAGCCTTCTTGTCAACTATAACCGTTTGTGAAGAGTGGTCTTCTTCCGAGATGAAAAGTTAGTGCCGGCTGATGTGTTCTTTTGAAAAAAGGAAGGGGAAAGAAAGTTTGAGTAAAGCGCGAAACACACGCACGACGAAACCGTCCGATCCGACGTCCGATCAGGCGATACCACGGTCCGAGGCGAGGGTTTTCAACGCTCTCCGGTGCTACGAAAACCCTCGAGCCCAAGGTCATTCCGGCAGTCCGCACGTCGGATCGGACGGTTCCGTCGTACATGTGTTTCGCGCTTAACTGCAGTAACTACCTCGAAAGCTTCTCTTCCGATACGAAGCTCGAAGCATGTAACGTCTCGGTTACCTTCTCGCGCATCGCTGCTCGAATCTCTTCTTCACTTTGTTCCGCACGGCCACTGTTTCGCACAGCCGTCGTGGCTGTGCGGAACAGAGTGAAGAATAGATTCGAGCATCATCTGGGCGTCGTCATCCTGCCAGGCTTTAGTGTCGTGGGACTGGACTCGGCGTCGCTCAGTTAAGACCTTTTAGTTATTATTTCGTGTGTGTTTCTTTGTTAAGCTGAACTTTGTTTCTTGGTTTCAGTTCTGCTGAACGTTTTTTTTTATGTTTTCTAACTAACTGTTTGTTAGCGTTGTTTAGTTGTTGGGTTTATTTTTTCATGGCGTAGCGGCCTGACGGTGGTGTAGAGAGCGTGTTCGCGCGCATTTGGTTGCGTCCCGTTTATGGAATGCCCGGAGGAGTTGGTTTTTGTTCTTGTCGTGTGCGGCTGAGTTTTTTCCGTCTTGATTAAATGTTTCATTTTTATTTTACCTTTACGAGTCGTCGACTTCTTCGTCTCAGTCTCCACCGGGCGTGGACCTATCGCCTTGGCACCACTCGAACCTAGATCTTTTATCTTTTTAACGATATTTTCGTTGAGGTCGGAGTTGGGCAATATTATTCTTGTTTATTTATTTTTATTTCCTACGCCTCTCCGTGACAATCTCTTCTTGTGTTTCGAACCGTTTCTGTGTCTTCACTTTTGTGTATTACGAAAGTGAAAGGCCATTCCCTGGTGATCTGTGCGATGTGCGGTGAACAAGCCCTTGCGTTTGGTTTCGGAAAGAATTGCATATAATATATCGATGATGTGGTAACTTTCTATGTTTCTCGTGGTTTCCCGCTCTTATAAAAAGATAAATAACTATTCGATACCACGAAATGCGTTTATAATTGATTACAAAACGCAGAAAAAAATTCGAGAAAACCTTTTCACAATTCATAGAAACGCACGGGTCACTATGCCTGACTTAGGTCTTGCAAAACGAAGAACGTCTTTTTCTGATATTGAGGCTTAAATATAGAACATACAAACAAAATACACACTTTCTCGACTTGCTTTTCGAGTAGACAACTAACATATCTACATTTTAACGAAAAGTGAAAAAATAAAAAAATGTTCTTTTTAGAAAATCGATTTCTAAATTGGCTCTTTTTGGTTTTCGCATAACATTAACGTAAACGTACCGCAAGTGGAACTTTATACAGCTGAGTAATTTTATAATATTTATAAACAGCATGTTTTGTGCTCTTCATAGACATCAAAAGTATTGATGTAACCCTAGTAGATCGCAAGTATTTAATTGTCAAAGTTCGTCAACAATGAACTGCGGAGGCGTTTTAGACATTTTTACAAAAAAAAAAAGCAAAACGCCTAAAATTATTTTATGGTATTAGAGCCGTTTACCTGTGCACACAGAGTTCTTGAAAAAAGTTAATATAATGTGGACTGAAATTCCACAGCGGGAGATCGAGCGAAACATCCAATCAACGACGGATGTGAAAAACACTGTTTTCCGCCGCGGCCTCTTTCAAAAATCGTAAGCCGAGAACCAAAAATCCGTCGAACTTGCGGTTTGTGCCTACTGCGTTTTTGAGACGGCGCCATAACATATATTTTTTTCAGCGAAATTCTAAATTCGACCTTTTTGCCTGCACGATTTGAGATGAAAACACCCATATATTTGTACATCTTTTAATGTATTAAAAGTTTTTTTGTAGCCTTTCATTTTGACCGCCGTGGGAGAGAAGCTTTAGCAGAGCCAGGTTGAGTGTGTCCCGGGACGTCGCAATGATTCGACACCCTTATTGCTAGGGGATTGCAGCGGACACTGGTTGCGCGTTGCACAATTCCGTTGCTTTACTCGCCTGTGCCCACTGCTTCTGAACAGCATTGAATAGTGAAAGTTTACTTACCCTAATATGAACTCCCAATTGGCTGGGGAGAGCGCGTTCCGTTTTTTTTTTTTTTAACTGAGGCCTTTAACCGACATTTGCTCATGTCGTTCGCGCTTATTATTTGCGAGAAAAATAGCGTTTCTATAAAATCTGAACAAAATATTTCTGTTTAGGCAGTTTATTTTTATAATTATATGCACATATATATGATGAAACCTAATTTCAACTATTGCCTGTTGACATAAGATGGAAAGTTAGAATTGTAGCCCCCGTAAGTTATACTATTATAATATTTAAATGCGGCCCTGCAATCCTGTCTAGTTACTTATTATTGCATTTTTCTTGGTAAGAATAAATCTGTCGTATATGTTTTATTTTTGTCAGAAACAAAGAAGTGTTCACATAAAACAATATTAGCCAAAGCGAATTCACTGGTTGCATATTTGTAAAAAGAGGCGCGACTCTTGAAGACATGTCCAGAGGACGGTGATTTTAAGGTTTCACGAATCGGGATTGCCACTTAAAGCCATTCCCAATATCACATTATATGAAGCTTTCCACTCCGAGTGACAAAGGGGATTGAGGCTGAAGATCGTGCGTGACAGATCGACTGGTGCGTATAGAACGACCCCCTATAGAGGTATTAACACAAGGGGGATCCTTCGGGGAAGGAATGTGCTAGACGTCAGTGATGGGCGCAACCAGCTGGACTTCCTCCCCGAGTCCAGCTTTCACAGAAACGGTGCGGAGCCGATCGAGCTGTGTCGGAGCCGATCGAGATGTGTCGTCCTGTTTTCGTCCTTTATGTTATTCTCCTCAAACACCGTAACTTAAAGGGGCCATGACACGAATTTTGGGCTGGGATAAATGATTTTAAATTGGGACTTTACTAATCGCATATCGTTTAGTTGGCCAAAAGAAAGAGGGTAGAAAGTCACCAGCCAGCTTTTCGGTACGAAAATTTGAAAATATAGCGGACTATTTTGTACCTTCTTTCTTTCGAAAGCTCTCCGCCTTTTCACTATGATACATCCGCGGTTCCAAAAGCGCGTCAGCGGTGCCAACCTGACGTCAGCCGAGCAAAGCTCACGCATTGGATACGAGAACTGCGTCACTCGGACGTATGCGCTCGTCAACAATAAATCCGTCGACGAACATTCGGATTCGCGTTCGTGGCCAATGAGTGCCCTCACGGAACTTATCGTCACTGGGGAATGACAAGTTCTATGGTGTGCATAAAAAGCACAGTGGAAGCTAGGATTCATCGCACCGGTGCCCAAGAATGTCACGGCGACGTGATTTCAGAATTCGCATTTGAGTTGAGGATTAAAGCTAAGGAGGAAGAAGTAGGAGAATCGTTTCATGAGCCCTTTAACCAGCACGCTCCATTTCCACGAGAATTATCAGACGCATTTAGCGGTAGCACGCTCAACAACAGGGCTTGACTCGCGCTGACCGGGGTAGAAAAATGGATGCGTACATGAAACGGCGATACGTAATTGGTCAGCAGGGTTGTTAAATGCAGATGATGACGAGCTGCTTCCAGCCAAGAAAAAATGCCTCTTGCCTGGGTGGATGTGACACAAAGACACGTGAAATCCAAACCAGTTGTTTAAGAAGATGCTTTAGAACGGCGTTTATGAATCTCGATAGCTCCTTAGGGTGCCCCGGACGGCATTCGCAAGTTGCGCAAGCCACAAGACGTTTAACAATCCCGATGTCACCGCCGGTATTCCACAGAGCAAAATAAATAAATATTCCAGTCACGAGAACAAAATACCGCCGATTACGAAGAGATCCCCCACCAAGGCGGGGACTGTTTGTGCAGCTCGAGCAAGAGCTCCCCATCTCCCTGTGATGTCGATGTCAGCGCGGCTCGGCACAAAAGTGTTACGTTGTTACAACGTGATGGGTATCCCGGGGAGCAAAGCGAATAATTTCTCCCCTGTTTGAGTACCCATTATAAGACACGGCGTGTCTCTCTCCTCCTCTAACTTCCACAGTAGGGGATTCATGAAGCGCCACCTAGCTCCCAGTTCGTGTCACCTCACGACCGTGCTGCAGCGTTTTCCAACGGGCACGATGGTGGTGTCGTCAAGACCCACTATTTATGCTTCGCAGAGTACACTCGTTGCTCTTCAGACTGTTTCCTGATTGGGGCGCGTCGAAGGTCCCACTGAAGATTAATTGTTGTTATTGCGGTTATTTTTCCGGAGATATTTTTCTAACATGCCGAAATAAAAATTTACTAATTATCTGAAGTATGCTACGTAAATATACCATGAAATATTTCCGGCAGTTCGATACTTTGCCGCCATGTTTCAGGAAACATTACTGATCACCGGATGGCCAGAAAAATACTTTTTATGTATGATTTGTAAAAAGGTTAGTGTGGAGAAAATCGTAATTTGCCTTCCGTTTTTATTTCGAAATAAACTATTTTTGTTCACGTTCCGCTCATGGAAAAACACGGCGAAAGTGCCGAAACACACACTTGATCTTGCCACGCAGCCTTATTCTAAAGCCGTGGTCACACTGCCATATATCATACAAAAGACAGTCTGCCAACACGAGTCACCGCAATATCGTAGTTGTAATGCCATGTGCCCAAGTTTCACCTTGAACTCATTGCCATGCGCATCGAAGCACGGATCTCGAAATGACTAGCGTTCGAATTCATTTGCAGATTGTCTTTTGTTTGATGCATAAGCAGTATAATTCCTGATTTACACACGATAAAGTTCGTCTGTACGGTCACTCAGCGCCACTAGAGCACGCGCGAACAAATTTGAAGCCAACATCACCATTTTCCGAATGCCGTGTGCTACCCTTCCGGCAACGCAAGCTTGACACACAGCCCTACGTGCAGACACTCCTTGTTGCGCTCGGGGAAAATACATTTTTAAATTTCGGTAGAAAGTGCGCTGAAGAGTCTCAGCGAAGATGGCGCTTGCTCAAGCCATGGATGCTTCAAAACGACAGCAAGAGCTCCCGTTATAGACCCTTTTCATAACAAACGCTTCCCGACGGCGCTCCAGTTTATGACGTCCCATTGAAATTCTGACTCGTAAAAAGATAGAACAAAGCCCACCTCAACATCGCTGCTTAAAATGTCGATGAAACGTTTAACCATTTATTGTCCTGGTGAACGCTTAAAGAACGAAGGATCGCGAGATCACACAAATGTTCCGGTATTCTGGTAAACCAGCTTTCGTCGTCTAAGATGTTAAATGGTACAGCCTATGGTGCTCCTTAAATCTCCAACTTTGCTGTCCGTGTAGCATTTATGCTTTCTAGCACTGGTGACATCCGCAAGCTCGACAAGCTTCCAAACGACCGAAAGTCGTTTGGGACGCAAGTGGCAGTTTATGTTTTAAACCGCAAAAAGCTAACTCTAGCAA
>JABSTQ010008961.1:0-28315 GCA_013358835.2 Ixodes persulcatus
CTGGTTTCGGCCCAAACTGTCAGATTGAGATCGAACTATCAAAAAGGAAGCCTATCTTGCACTTTTTTGGTGATTTTGCCCCAAAAATGCCAGATCTCAGCTGAAGAACAAGGAAGTAAGCCTAACTTCTGGCACATCTGTGGCAATTTTGGCCCAAAGGTGCCAGATGAACTGCCGAACTATCTGGAAAGTGAAGCCTAACTTTGGCACTTGTTTGACACTTACCTAAGATGTCAGATGTCCAGCCGAAGTAGGCTTACTTCCTTGTAGTTCAGGTGAGATCTGGCATTCTTGGGGCAAAATCGCCAAAAAGTGCCAAAGTTAGGCTTCATTTTCTGATAGTTCGACTCTCATCTGGCATATTTGGGCCGAAACCAGAGAAAAGCCAAACTTTGGCACGTCCCAAATACCCAAATTATGCGTTGCTCTGGCAGTTATGGCTGAAGTATGGCACCAACTTTTGCGCTCTTCTGGCGAACCAGAGAAACGCCAAACCTTGGCTTGCCCCGAATTCCCAGATTAGGCGTTGCTCTGGCAGTTATGGCTGAAGTATGGCACCAACTTTTGCGCTCCTCTGGCGAACCAGAGAAACGCCAAACCTTGGCATGCCCCGAATTCCCAGATTGGGATTTACTATGGCAGTTATGGCTCAAGTCCGGCACCAACTTTGTCACTCCTCTGGCGTACCAGAGAAGAGCCAAACTTTGGCATGCCCTAGGATCGCCCAACTAAGGCTATAGTTAGTCACCATACTTTGGCACTGATGAGTGTCATGGTGCAAAACCATAACTGCGCCAAAGTTGGGCCCTTATGTTTGCCAGACCTTTGCCCAAGTTGGGCATTCCTCTGGCGTGCTACCTGGGTTTGGTTTGATGAACCTTGGAGAATACAGCGACCTTTACCTAAAGACGGACTGCCTCCTACTCGCCGATGTTTTCCGAAACTTTAGACGCTGGACGCTGGAGACGTACGAAATTGAGGCTTTACATTTCGTATCGTTACCGTCCCTAAGCTTGTCGTGAGCGTTGAAACAGTCGAAAGTAAGACTGCAGCTAATTGACGATCCTGACACCTATCTCATGATAGAACAGGGTATTCGCGGAGGGATTACCCAATGCACAACCCGCCATGCTGTCGCAAATATTCCGGGAACGGATACGTTTAACCCGCAGCGAGAACCGTTCTCAGATTTTGGACTTGGACGTAAACGGTCTGTATGCGGCGACAATGAGAGAAGCCCTGCCCGTGTCGGACTTTGAGTGTATGACGAAAGACGAGATTGCCTGCCTGAACATTGATGACGTTCCAGATGACGCTCCGACGGGATACATTCTGGAGGTGAGCGACATCGTCAAGGAGTTATCTGAGATGCGAGGATCCTATCGCGCGTTGCTCCTGAGATGTCATTTCACAACTTATTTGCCTCGGTTGTATCTTGAATCAGCTTGTGTGACATTTTTTTTGTGTAAAGCGTTTCCAATGGTTTCTTTTTTGCTAGAGTGAAAAGAAAAAAAAATGAACGCCGGATCTGCATTTAGTAGTGTGGTGTTTTTAGAGCGTACGAGAATAAAAATATGAAACACCATATCTGACTCGTCTTTAGCGCGTATGGATGCGACCACGCTCCGGTCCATTTCCCACACTGCTCCGTTCAGCAGATGCAGATGACGCAAAATTAGCGAGAGATTTCGCGTGATCATGGTAAAAGTTCACGTCAGCTGAAAGAGATTCAGGTGCGCGCCATCTACAAACGGAATCGGTAACTCATACGCACAAAGCCCGGACTTGCTCGCGCACAAAAAATACGGATGAGCACGCCTTCGGAATACGATCAATTTAACTTTTCAGCAACAGATGTCGCAAGGTCACACCCACGCCGCCAGATATCACTGATGCCCTAACAACAAAGACGCTTAGCAACAAAAACGCGCACCATCTGTGAACGGAGGTGACAACTCATACGCCTACATCCCGAATTTAAACTGTGTGCGCGCGAAAATCGAGAAGAGGAAACGCTAACTTCATCTCATTGAAGTTTAAAATAATCTTCGACCAGTTCAAAGTTTTTACGCTAGGTGTCGGGTATACCACATTTGGCTGGGACTGTGCAAGGTGTTACGCGCTGGGCTCGAATTTTTATCAGGAACACTTCAGAGTTTTACCCGCTGGGGTCAGCTCCCAAAATATGGACGTGCCACGTCAAAACTTTACGCTTTGGTCTAAACTTGGCACGGTTCGTGAGCTTCGAATTTTTACCGTCACCCCTCAAAATTAAGTGGATACAGCTGACCATGTGTGCTAAGCGCGCGGGAGGGGAACGTCAATGCTTTACGCTGGGCCAAGATGTAGCACGGCCTGCGAACTTCAGTTTTACCGTCGCTCCAGCAAAGAAAAAAAAAAACTTTAGCTGTATCCAGCTGGTGCTAAGAGAAACTTCAGATGACGCCCCAAATTTAGCGGGTCGAAGCTTTCACCACCAGATGTCAGCAATTTTTGGCGATGGGCACTTCAAAGTTCTAACGAGAGATGGTGTTTATTCGAAAACAAATCACAGGGTCCAGCACGGTCTGTGAGTTTCAAGACTTTGCCCCAACGTTTAGCAGGTCCACTTCAAAGCTTTACGCTGGACCAAGATTTAACACGGTCCGTCAGCTTCAAAGTTTCAGCGTCACCTCACCCCCAAATTAGCGGGACCACGACTGTTGCCAATTGGACCGTCACAGGACTTCCGAAGCTTATAGCGAGTCGAAGCTTTTACCATCAGGTGGCACCCAATTTGAACGAAGACCACTTCACACTCTGAACACTAGATGGCACCTATTCCCAAAATTCGCTGGGTCTTTGCAAAGTTTTAGCGAGCTGGCCCCAAATTTTAACAGGGCCACTTTAAAGCTTTACGCAGTATCAACACTAATCACGGTCCGCGAGCTTCGAAATTCTACAGTCACCTCAACCCCAATGTAGCGGGACCCATCTGCTGATATTGGGGACCGTCACGTGACGACAAAATCCGGCGGCTCGAAGACCCCAAATGCAACAGCTAAGGGGGCGCCACGAGGCTACGAGTCCACGCGAACACCGTTTGAATGGCGCGCGCGCGCGCGAAATCACGTGATAGGAAGACGAGCAACGTCACACGACCATGGCCACATGACCTGCGTCAATGAATCATCCTGTTTTTAACCGCATTACGAATGTCAGACCGACCTCCGACACACGAGTGACATTCCGAGCCCCCACGCGACAGCTCAATAAACAAAAGCGACCGAGTGGAGCGTCGAAACAATGTATTTCATTCGCATATGAAAAAAAAAAAAAGAAAATAGCATTCCGATCTCTCGAGACATATACGAAACCTCTGAATCCGTTCGACAGCAAGCGATACATTTGCAGCGACGGGATTACGACGTTCCCTTTTGGACACAAGAGCGATTTAGGAAGCGAGCGATCTGCCTCCTCATCACACGCCTGGTAAATATTTTGGACTCTATCGCAATTGCTCGCCTTTCCCACCGGTGTGTCTTGAAACTTCTTGTGTACATTGTTGTATAATCCGATAGTGTACGAAATCCGGATCCTATCTCTTTTCTCATCTCACGCCCTGACCTTGTAAATATTTTTTTTTATTGTATCCTGCGCGTTGCTTTGTTATTCCACATATTTTTTTTTTCCTCGGATGTGTCTTGATACTGATTGTGTTGTACATCTTTGTGTCAAGTGTTTCCCGTGGGTTTTTTTTTTTCTGGCGTAGAGTGATTTTAAAAACCGTATCTGTATTTATAAGTGTGCGTGTTTTTAGAGCGAATGATACTAATAAAACGTGAAACATCATATCTGTCTCGTCTTTAGCGTGTATGAATGCGACCACGCTCCGGTCCATTTCCCACACACGCTCCGTTCAGCAGCTGCAGATGACGATAAAATTAGCGAGAGATGACGTGAGCGCGATAGAGTTGACGCCATCTACCAAGCTGGCGCTAAAATTAGCGAGAGATGTCGCGTGATAATGGTAAAAGTTCACGCCAGCGAAAGGATTCAGGTGCGCGCTATCTACAAACAGTTTCGGTAACTCGCACGCATTGCGCGCACGCGAAAATACGGATGCGCACACTTTAGGAAGACGCGCAATTAAACTTTTCAGCAACAGATGGCGCAAGGTCAGACCCACCACGCAAGATGTCACTCATGCCCTAACAACAAAGACGCTTAGCAACAAATGACACGCGCCATCTATGAACCGAGGTGTCAACTGCGCAGCGATTCAAATATCAGGTGACGCTGGTCACATGACCCACCGGGAAAACACCCGACAATGCATGCCTCGTCACTAATCCCATGGCGACTTATCTGTGTTGTCATCGTGACAGTGCATTTTCCCACCTGACAGACGACTCAATAATCCTGAACTCTGCTTCCTGCATGATGGAATTGTGTAGATAGGCTTCGTCACATGACCTGAGGCAATGACGCGTTCAAATTCCGTGGAGGGTTGTTTGCTTTTTTTTCACCACCCAGATTACGAAAGCCATTGCCGAGGTGACGAGACCGCGCGAACACCGTTTGAATTGCGCGCGCGCGAAACCACGTGATAGGAAGACGAGCAACGTCACACGACCTGTGGCAATGAAACATCCTGTTTCTAACCGCATTACAAAAGCCAAGTAGCGCGCGGGACATCACGTGAGCTGAATGCACACACACACACAAACAACTAACCCGACTTAAGCGGCCCTCGGAAACGATGCGCTCGTAGCTCAGGGGATAAGGCGTCGGGCTGGCGATCGAGAGCTGTCGAGTTCGATTCCCCGTCGCGGAGCCTTTTTTATCGAATGAAAGAGGCATTTACCGCGCAGCGATTCAAATTCAAAACACGTGACCGTCATGTGACCGGAGCGCAGTGCCCTCCTTCGGATGCAGCACGAACCCCATCGTGTGAGCGCCCTCTGTCGGACGCAGCACAAACCCTGTGCGACGTGACGTGAGCGCCCTCTGTCGAACGAAGCTCGGACCCTGGTGACATCACGTGGTTGTTGACAGATGATGACCGCAGGTCTGCGGTTTGTGGTTTGCGGTCTGCGGTTTGTGGTAAACGACACGCTTCTGGCACGCGCCGGTCACGTGACCTCACACGTGACGGCACCTCGCTGAGCTCCGATTGGTCACTGGATAATGCCGTGTGGGCGGGGCCATCGATGCCCACTGCCTGCCATTGGTCACTGGGATGGGAGAGAGGGAAAGGGACCCGCCCTACTGCGCTGTGATTGGTTGGATTGGGTTTGGCCCCACCCTCCTGCGCTGTTATTGGTCGGATCGGGTTTGGCTCCGCCCCTTTGGGCGTTGTGCAATAGTTGGCCGGAGTGGTGCTGTTTTCCTACTACTCCTTTCTTCAAGGGCGCCGCCATCTTGAATGGACCTTTTTCGAGTACCGAGCGCCGACTGGGGAGTTGACTGCGAACTACAAATAAAGAGCAGCCCAACATGCCTCCGCCCGACAAAACACTTCGGCATCCTGCCGTTGTATCGGTTTTCAGTGCTTTTTTTACCCCATACTACCGATACCAAAAAACAAATCGTCAAAATAGACTAAATACGTGCGAAGATAGATGCTGACAATGCTGCTGTGACCATTTTCGCAGGGCACCGCGTCCCGGTGACCTGCGAAAATGGCGACAGCGCATTTTCGCGCTGTCGCCATTTCGCGCTGTCGCCGGAGTGGCGACAGCGCCACTCCGGCCGCTCGAACGTCTCCATGAACTTGGAAAGAAGTGATAATCTAGTTCAATGGCAAAGAACACAAAAATCTGAGGGATCATCGGCTTAATGAAGCATCGCGGAACAGTATCAAACGTGTCGGTGGAAAACAACACGCTTGATGCTGTTGCATAAGGTTTATTTGAGAATAAAGAAAGAAGAGCTAAATAGACTCTCGGGGAGCGATAGTGCTCTAAAAGTTTTTCTATTCCGGTTGACAGCGTCTGCGACAGGGTACAGATGAACTGCGGTGAGAAGCCTCTACACAAAACATGGAACTTTAAAACTGCTGACGTGTACAAATGCGAAAACATTCCTACACGCAGCGCATTCCTACAGGCAGCGTGCCACGTCTTCCTTTTGCACACGGTGCGCCGGCGGTGACATCACAATCCTCCACTGCGCAGGCCTGGCGGACTGCGCCGGCTTCACGACGTCTTCCGTGGCGGAGGCATCTGCGTTGCTCTTTTCATTGTGTTTTATTTCTGAGGCGCGTCCGCGTTGACCTTGAGCGCACCCGCCGGCTACCGTGATAACGTATCTGCGTTGATGTCCTTTTCTTTGTGTTTTATTTCTGAGGCGCGTGCTTATATTTAAATGCCGTTTCGCTCAACCAAGAATTTAGGGGCCGTTCTTCGCTGCTACAGACAACGCCGACTTCGCTCCATAGGACAATTAAAGTGTTTGCATTAAAACAGACCACTTATAGAAAGGCCATGTCTGACGCGCCGTAACAACTCACATCTTTAAGAAAGAAGCAACTATGCGAGATACTTGAAAACTGGGTGGAGATGAGTTTTCTTGTACAGTTTTGTATTCAGTTTTATTTTGTTTAGGCTAGCTTCGAACATTACAGTCGCCCAACGGTGGAAGTTTTTTTCTGCGGTCTCAATTGGTGTTAATGCAGCATCGATCAGTAACGCCATCCAAAATCAAGTTGTAGCATAATAGACATAACAAATTGGATCCGTGGCTTAACGTTTGCTAACTTTTTGGCGGTAAGTGCTGCACTTCTAGTTTGCATTATGCGGTGATTTCACGTTTTGATAGAAAAAAAAATGAAGACAGCTTTCGAAGAAGTTGTTTTATTTCAAGTGATGCATATCGGTAATCTTGCTCCTTTTTTAGTGATTGTCCTGATATACTGAAGAAGAGTTGTGCTTATAAGATGTCACAATAACAGTTACAACCACCAAAACACATTGAGCAAAAAGTGTATTGAAGAGGGCCGCCGCAAAGCAGTGCAGATAGACCAACTGGTAGACCTTCTACGGAGCGAGTGCTCAAGGAGATTCCAGTGTACGGAACACTTCGGCACGCACTTTTAAGTCTCGTGACCTGTGATCTTACACTCTTAAACTAACGTGCAGTGGGGTGGATATAAAGTATGAAGCAAATCGCGAAACAAATCGAAAACCTCTTTTTGCTGCCGCTTGGTCCGGCTCTGTTTACCTCTCTTAGCCACACTTTTCGGGGCTACTTTCTTTGGGAAGACATCAAATCCGACGCTTTTTTTTGCCAGGTGCTGTTATTGTAGCACCCTGGAACACAACATCTGATGCCACCCATCGAAAATCGTGCGTAAACACTCAAATGAAAGTCTCGCGCTAACCAGGAAATTTCCAAACACTTGGGGGGGGGGGGGGGGGCGTGCAACGCGCAGTGGCGCGGCCGGAAAATGGGAGAACTACAGGTACCAGGATGCACTGCGGCACCAGTGGCGTTTTTCCAACTCCCGGTGAGATCTGTCTGTTGGTGAGTTGGCGCCAACCGACTGTGATGACGTTCTATGGAAGAAGAGGTGGATGTTCTCAGGCCTTGATTATTCTAGATGGTGTGGGCCATGTACCCCCTCACTGACCTTTAGTGTTGGCGGTAATGCGTTACATTTTTCGGTAACGTTGATAACGTCCTTCGCTATGGTCATAACGAATAACATACTTCCATTACTTATTTCGAGTAACGGTAAATGTCGTTGCTTAGTCGCAACGTTTTTTTTGTTTTTTTGTTTTTTTTCGAAAACCAAAAAAGAAAAGAAACCGCAGTTCAATATTGTGTTTCTAGGCTCCAATTCATGAATTTCTGCACTTATCCCACATTACTTCAAAATGACAGCAGTAAAAAAGATGAGGTAATTATTTCAAGTTTCTGCATGGACGTAATGATTCTTAAACTATGGCCCTTATGCCTATCTATAACATAAAAGCTGTAAGGCGTAATTATTCATAAATTAAATAAACGCAAAAGTAACGTGCGTTACTTTTTATCTGTAACGCTGAGGTTCGTTCCTTTTATTTTGATGTAACGCAGGTCGGTAACGTGCTCCTTTCATTTGCAAGTACCAAGTAACGTATTTCTTTATTCTTTCGGGTACCGCCTAGAGCATTGCTGTCCTTGAATTCTTGTCCGACAAAGCTTTCCCTAAATCCCACCGACGTTACTGCATCGCACCTATCACGTGTTTCCTTCTTTTAGCTTTGCAACGCTTGTTTTGGTTCATCTTTTAGTCGGCCTGGAGAAAACATTTCGGCCAAAATATCGCTCTCCTTTTTCTTGGCACATTATTTGCCGATCTTCCCGCTTCTAATGGGCTAACAATATGGCTGGAAGAATCCCCCCACTCCGATTTATAAAAGCTTGCGATACTAATTCCCATTCTTCCATCGTTATCTCAGATGCAACATTAGGTTCCGTTACGTTTTTATTTATACAAAGGACCTTTCAACCAGTTAGTATTTTTCAACTGACAGTAAGACATATCACGAAATTCACAGTGACTAGAATTACGTTTTCCTCCATTCTGATAATAGCCACGTTCGTCAGTTATTTGATTTCAAACAAAATATAAAATTAAAAGACAGTAGAGTAGTTATTATATTCGTGATTCAGTTTTCACACACGTCTTTACTGCCCGTCGGAATGACGGGCAGTAAAGACGTGTGTGGAAAGTGCTCCGCCCAGTTTTTTGGGCGGCAACAATTCATCGTCTGTAGTGGCCCCTGCGACCGTCGTTTTCATTGCAAGTGCCTTGATATTCAGGCTGAAGAATATGACATCCTCATGAAGTCTGGGAAAAGCTGCTTCAAATGCAGAGATTGTACGAAGCGCCGAAATCCTTCTTCGACAGTTCTTATCGACAACGATCATGGCGCCGGTGCGACGCCCATATCTGCCGGAACCAAATTGAACATCGGCACCGGGGACTGCGATGGCACCGCACACTGTAAAAAAAATTTGCCCTCTTTTACGGAGAAATTCTCTGGCACCTATGCTGCCGGAAAGGTCATCCGTAATCCTAATAACGGAAAAATCCTTTTAAACACGTACACATTTCGCAAATAAAAGGACGTTCCGCAAAACAGATTACGGAAAGTGCTCTACTATCCGTAACGCTATTCAAGAGCTGTACGTAAAACAACGGACTGGAATATGCATTCCGTAAAACCTATTACGGAAATCGCTCTAGTATCCGTAAAAGTGTTTAAAAGTTGTCCGTAAAAGGGCAAACAGAGTAGGCTTTCCGTAAATTATATTACGGAAAGCACTCTTGAGTATCCGTAATCATATGCGGAGCGCAAGTTTGTCCGCTTCTTGCATAGGGGTTGCGGTGATGTCAGAACGCCGAGCTCTGATTGGCTGATGGAAAATAAAAATAGTGGGTAGACCTCATGGTATGTAGCATTGTGGTCTACCCACTATATCCTTCCAATCAAAGCCAATGAGAGCTCGTCACCGTTCCGACGTCACCGTAATGTCTGCGCAAGAAGCTGACGACTTGCTCTCCGCATAGGGCGATTTCAAAAGAAAGGTGGGCTGTAAAATGAGCTAGAAGAATCAAAGCCTTCATTTTGCAAGCTCAACTTATTATCGAAGGTTTTCTTTTTGTGACACAGATTCCCACGAAAACTTTTAAGGTGCAACTCCATTCTGTGAAAAACAGAACTACATTATTTATATTTTTGACAATGGGCACCGATGTATACGACTGAGTTGTGTTGAGTGCTCTTGTCGAGAGCTGCCACAACCTGTTGTGGAAAGCAGGCAATACAGCTGAGCAATGTATCTGCAGCAAGTTTCCTCAATGTCAGTTGTTTTTTCTTCTGTCAGTTCTGGCATTCAGATAAACGTGCAGAATTATAGAAGGTAGTGGGATTACAAAACATTATCTGCAGTCTGATCGACCCAAGGACGTTTAAATAGGGCAGGACCCGGCATGACGTCATACCCAGCGACGCCGGAAGAACAACCCAATCCCAGACTACCCCGCGCACCGACGCTCTCTCATCCAATCTAAATTCAACCATGCTCCCATCGTCTGCTCTCCGCTCGGTCGTTAGGCTTAGGCTACGTCTGCTCCGTGCCTGCGGTCTGCTTCGTCTGCTCGCTGTCGCGGCTGGCTTTCGATTCGATCGGCGCACCAAAAGATGTTTCGATGCGAACCCGAATACTCATCACGGCGGAGTGAAACCAACATCTTCTCGAAGCAGAATTTGTACGGCTTTCTCAACCCGCGATGCCCTTCTCAGCGTCCGTGCCTACGATGACTGACTCGCGATCGCTTTCCAAAGCCGCGCTACGACGACTCGTTCGAGACGACGCTCCAGGCGCGGTCGCGCGGTGTCGAGAGCGTCCGCTACACGCCGACTTCCTAGTCCTACTGGTCAGGCAAGTGTTGGGCTCGAAATCTCGCCTGTTCGACACCGATTCAGTCGGTGCGTCGTCTAGAGCGTCTCAACTCTAGTCACTTACTTTCTGCTGGGCAACCAGGCGTTCGTTTATAATGATCTCATCCAATTTCGACCATACCGGTTTAAAAGTCTCCCGTCAAGCGCTGTTTCAAATAACAGTGGGTGCCGCCATTACTTTCGGTGCACACAATCGCGTTGCCACGGAAATGTCATCGCAACGCGGTTGTTTGCACCGAAATTAATGGCGGCGCCCACTCACTAGGCTTCCCATTGGTCAAGTAATGCTCGTCGCGGCTCGTGGCCACGCCTACTTCCGTTACACTTCGCTCCAAGCATTGGGGATAGGGACGCCACCTCCTGCCCATTATAACCTCCTTGGATCGACCACTGCAGTCACTGTATTTTTAAACAGCAATATAAAGCACCGTCTCGACAACACCAAACGTCACTCTCAGTCATCTGCGTCGGCACTCATGCTTGAGAATATAGAGAATGCTGTTTACACATTCCACAAAGACAGAGCTGTGCCTTGACATGTCACAATAGTGTTCACTGCTAAAATAGATCTTTGGTAAGGATATGAGCTCAATGCTTGTAGGAGCAGACTTCTCCAGTTCATTTTACAGCCAGTCCCTTAGTGATGCTGCCCTATACATAGAGTAATGTTCATTATGATGCTGATACAATCAGGTTTCCTATAAAAAAAAAAGGTTACAGAATTTTGAATTGGAAGAGGATCTCTTTAAAAGAATATTGAGTATTCTTTCCTATGCTGCTTGCAGCAATCGTGCAATGTCGCCGGAATAATTGATCAGAAAATAAGAAAAGTACCTTTGAACGAAAAGATGGTTAAAGTGCAGGCGAGCTGGTGTAGATCATACATAGTGGAACCTGAGACTGAGGTATGCAAGGAAAACTTCAAGGACGAGAAAAGAGGACTTTATTTGGGTCCTTGAAAAGCCAAAGTGGAGCCCCGTGGCGTTTTGCCTTTGTTTTCAGATGCTGCATGTAACATGATGCGCTAAAAGAGAAAACAGAGAAAAATTAATTAAATATCTGTATCAGATCAACAACATGTGCAAATTGAGCTTTGTGCATAAGACCCCACCTCTCAGCCCATTTAATTATTAGCCATGCATCTTATACAAAAGTAAAATGGACATTGCCCCTAATTGTTCATCCTGTGATACGATATCTAAAACCGATGTTTGACTTGAGGGTCTTGTTCTCTGTTTCTCAGTCAAAACCGATACACTTCAAGCTTAAATTCGTTTGAAACTGAAAAAAATTCAAGGCCGAAATCACAATAGTGATTTGCTTTATAATGTGCAGCATTTCTTGAGAACTGATGAACCAACCGGAAAACTCAGTTCAGTTTGAGTAATGCTTTATTTCTAAGGTTCATGAGATGTTGCAGAAGAGTCTATGTAAAACTGGCTAAGCTCATATCCTAGACTTTTCTAATTTCAGGCAGCAACTCCAAATTTCCCATTAGAACAAGAGCTAGTTGCACTCTTTCTCGAATCAGGTGGTCAGCCTCGAGTGCTTAGTGCGTGTGAACATTAGAAACTTTATTTGCTCTTTAGACATCCCTGAAGGTTTTCACAGAACTGAGGGGGTGAAAGAGTGAATTTGTACTAAAACTGCTATCAAAAACTGGGGACTAAGCAGTAGCTTAGGCCCCAATCTCACAATTTGGGAGCTCCATTTTATCCACGTTTGAGCACACCTGTGCACACGCTTTTGAGTTGAGCGAGTGGTAAAAATTTAGAGTATTTTTATATGGCATGCAAGTCTGTTTGCAAGCTCCACACTTTGTGCACCTGATTACCCCCAAAATGTGATCTAGCCATTCTCTTTACTCGAAGTGCCTACAACTCAAGGAGCTCACTTGGCCACCTCGTCAGCGCATTCTGACTGCGCATTTCTTTGTTGCCCGTTGAAAGGCGGGCCCTTCTTTATAACTTTCTCTAAGAGATTGTTTCGATGTATGCGAACGATGCATTTTGGTGTACCTGCATGCCATATATTACAATTCACAAGTTGGTTTTGGAGCTGACAAAGGCATAGGATCAGATGCACGATTTTAAAAAGCGTTCTTTCTGTGTGAGCGCTCATACAGTCTAGCACAAGCCGTTGCCTGTGCTAGAGTCAAATCGGTCACACGAACCATCCAACAGGCCAACCGACCCATAAAAAGTGATAAAAGGTTCGCCCACAAATGTTGTCGTATTTAAAATGAAAACAGGACAAGCTGAGAGAAGCAACTCATTAAAAAAGAGTGCCATGAAACTTTCATTACATCAGTTATTTTATATCTACTAGAAATAAATATGTGAAGCCAACCGCTTAAAATTAATTTATTGAGACCATAATCGGGTCTGCACAGAAAAAGAGGAAAACGCCAATCTTGTGGAAGGCGTCTTAATAACTGTGGCCTTTGACCTAGTGAAGCTGTACAAGTTAGGATAAAATAAATGGTGGACGCAGATTTTTCTCCATAAATTGTGGACAAACAGACATCCGACTATGACTCTGGAGGGGAGGGGAACACAGGCAGCAGCTGCATCTTTTTTCTGCATCGACCTCGACCAAGTCGTATTGATTTGAGTTGTGGGGACCTGCACCTGCATGTCTTGGCACATAAATCCGCTGAGCACGGCGGATTTCTGTGCCAAGACATGAAGGCCACAAGACATTTTTGAAAGAATTGGGTGGCTAGCAGGACTAGGGGGCAGCGAAGCCACTGCCACCCACCGTGGGAAAAACCCCTGGCTAGATGTGACCAATATTGTCAGTCACATCAGGTTTACTTTTCTTTCAGACATGCTAGATTTTAAAAACTGAACTATTTACTTGCCAGCAAAAAACATGTGCAGCCAACTCCGCAAACTGACTTTTTCAAAGTGCTCAATCGTCAAAAACGGCTCCACGTTGTACAATTCCAAATGTAGTTCCTGAAAAAAAAAAGAAAGACAAACTCGAATGACAATCTATACAAATGAGAGTTGCTTAAATTGTAGCTGGCTATTAGTATGCAATGTAATCCTGAAGTACAATGGCCACAGGAGTCTGCCATAAATCAGCTGACCTGTGCTCTAAGGAATTCCTACAAACAAGACTTAAAAACCATGCAGTACCCTTTACTTAAAAGTTACCTTTCAATGTGTGAGAATATATAAGAAAACAAGAATTAAAATCTTAGAGCAAGACCTTGAAGGCATCGCCATAAACTATGTGAAAAAATGATGCATTTAGAGGAGCCTTGCAATATTTGTCGCCATGGGCAAGGTACTTTATATAAAAAAACTACCTAATTAAGCTAGTTAAGAAAAAGTATCCTATAACAGTTACTCCTAAGAGGTAATTCCATTACTTTACCTTACTTTTTTTATTAAAGAAATAAACAAGGAAAAGTAGGAACCGGCTATGCTCAGGTTTATTGCACAAAATGCCTGTATCCGCGTTATTACATCTTATACTAAAGCAGCAGTTGCTTTTCCAAATTTTCGTCCAAAAGTTTTACTTTACTGAAGGCAAGCACATCCATTTCCATCGCTGAACAAGCTTTTAACTGGCATACTCATTGGAATGGCTTGCACACACAAGGATTTGTTCCTGCTTAAGATCTTAACGATGCACAAAGCCATTGCCTCCGAGGTTGCCTTCCTCCACCACTGCGCCTCACTGTACGCACAACTTTTGGGGGGAGTTGAAAAAAATATTCTCCTCGTTTATATGTTGTCAGTGTTTTCTCTGCATTGCCAGCTGCGCTTTGTCATTGGCACTCGTCATCCATAATCCGAAATGCGTAATCTTTTTGGTCGTTGTCTATCCATGACAATCTAGATATAAGGTATGCATCAGATTATGCTCCTCAATGTAACTGTAATTAGAAAGATTAGACAATTAACTACAAAAAAACATTGCTACTTTTTTTATTCAGAAAAGAATAAAGTGATACAGAAGGTACTTCCCAGAAGCTTAGCGTGCGACAGTTAGCGTTACCAAGAAAACAATTGTTACATTAATATGTTACTTGCAACGTGTCACTACTTAATACTATCTGCGATTCAAATGTGGCAAGTTCATCGACTACAAAAAGCCAGCAGCAGGTGACCTAGTGGGTTTGAATTTAGCTACAGTAACTAGATTCAAATGTATTTAGTATATTAGGTTTGAATCTAGTTATAGTGTATAGTAACACCAGTTGGGGTCAAAACAATGCTACATGTGACGGACACTACTACAAAACTTGTCGGAAAAGTGACACCAGCTAGATCAGCGTTGTCTCCCTCTCAGAGTCACGCTCGATCTGTAATAACTCAGACTTTTTACTTACCATGAAAATACACCAGCGAAGCGAAGTTGACTCCGTAACTCGACTTGTTCAAATGGTTAAATCATCAAACGTTGCTCGACGTTTTGAAATGCTAAACGAATCTTCTGAAAAACAAGACATACACAAGACTGTCAGAATGCCAGTTTAAAGAAGGGGTGCAACGATTTTATGATTAAAAGAATTTGCATCTCGTCATTTCTACGTTGTTTATCGTGTCCCGGTGGATAGAGAAAACACCTCCTTCATTAAAAATGTCACGATTCCGCCGCATAATCGCAAAGTCAAAGTCGAGCTTTTCCCCCCACCTGCAGCCGCCAGTGGCAGCCGAAGGAGCTACGGCGAAAAGATTACGTGACCTCGCTCGGCTCTAAGCTGCAGCATCACGCCCGCTAATGTCAGCAGAGAGAGGGAGAGGAAGCGTCCTCCGAGAGAGCACACGGGAACCTACACGGCACTCCAAATGACGTCACTAGGGGTGCGACCAGGTGTGACCCTGAAGACGGAGTGAGTTGAGGGGTGCCCGAAATGCCAATACTTCTCTTTTTTTACGCAACAACTAGGACACGCAGGCGAGATCGGTTTTCTGTTCTTCACTTCAGAAGTGTCAGAGGGCAATTTCCACAAATATTTGACCGAAGTCCGGAAATCGTTGCACCGCCCCTTTAAGCACGTGAGAGTAGCTTAAATCGCAGTTGGCACTGGACATGCAAAGTAACCCTGCAGTGCAAGCATGGGGAGGCTACCAGAGATCAGCCAACTTGTGCCCTGAAAAACCTCTACAAAACAAAAATTAACTATGCTTTTCCATTTCGAAGTTGAACTCATAACCTGCTAAAATATGCATTAGAACAAGGCTTAATACATGTTCAAAGTAGGGCTTTGGAGGCAACATGTTAGATGTGGCTAATATTGCTACAACAGTTGTCGGAAAAGTGACATCAGCTACATCAGCGTTGCCTCCCTCTCAGGGACATGCTAAATCCGTAAGAAATCAAACTTGTGACTTACCATAAAAAGCACAAGCGAGGTTGACTCCGTAACTCGACTTGTTCAAATGGTTAAATCATCAAACATATATCGACGTTACGAGATGCTAACTATTTTTTCTGAAAATCAAGACACACAAGACTGTCAGAATGCCAGTTTAAGCAAGTGAGAGTAGCTTAAAGGGGCAGTGCAACGATATTCAATTGGAATGTTTTTCATTTTACACGAGCTTACTGGCACTAGTGGGACTCAAGGCTATTCGCATGCAACACCACTGGCCGAGAAACTCATTTGTTGCAGTGTAATTTCAAGGACCAAAGCGAGCGTTTTCATTCAATCTGTCCTTCACAAAACTGGATGATGTAGCTCAGTGGTCGGAGTACAGCCCAGTGACGATATTTGAATGCGGCTCACAGATTGGACCCGAGCACTGTGTGAACACTCGACTTGGGCTCGTGATAATCGATAGCTCGAGAAGCATTCGGGTAGTGCGCCCGTGTCCCATCGCTGCCATGACGACGATAGCCGAACCATGACAATGTCTGGAACTCAGCGCGTGTCCTGTGCTTTGCCAACCTGAGCGCATGGCCATGATCAACATTGGCGGCATATAATTGGCTCCAGATCATGTGGCCGCTTGTTCTGGCTGCGAGTTGAGAAGGTGAACGCTGCTCGTTTTTCTTTAATTTTTTCTGCGACTTGGATTCCGTGTGGTGAAATACGAACGGGTGTTTCACAGGTCATTAACGCCAGGAATCCGTTATAAGCGGTATTCGCGCAAAGTACAAGAATCGCTGCATCGCCCCTTTAAATCACAGTTGGCACTGGACATGCAAAGTAACACTGCAGTGCAAGCATGGCTGCAGGAGGCTGCCAGAGATCAGCCAACTTGTGCCTGAAAAACCTCTACAAAACAAAAATGAACCATGCAGTTCCATTTCGAAGTTAACTCATAATCTGCTAAAATATGCATTAGAAAAGGCTTGACACATGCTCAAACTGGGGCTTTAGGGGCAACATCCCTATTGGAAAAACGTACAATAAACATACCTGCGGCTTGTACGGTTCTGGTATGACGCCAACATAATTCCTTGTTATTGTGATGCAGATAGTTTGGTTTGGCGTCTTGCATAACTGAAGATACCGGCGCCGGTATGGCTCCGCCTCGTTCTATACTGGCAGCCAGTTTCTTGCCGATATGATTCGGTGAAGCTGGTATGATTTTGCGTCCGATGACGTAGGCGACCGACATCTTTCCACCAAACGCTTATACCACAAGACGACCAGTATCACAAAATCATACATGCAGAAAGGCGACCGCCATCGTCCAACAAAAACGTCCAACATTTGCAACGGTATCGTTACATATACCCTACATGTCGAAACGGAACATAGACCGACGCATGAGTTAACACAAATTCCTCGGTCAACTCTTCACGGCGACGTCTTGGGGCGACTGTCTCGAATAATGTGCTCGACAAGTATTCGACAGCCGCACCAACCGTACCGCATAACAAAGCCCGTGCACGGCAACAGACCGATCGTGACACCAAGCCGAGCGCATCACCGATCGACAGCGGCAAACTGCCCGTTGTTCGTACCCATGGACCGACACTCGTACTCAGGCAACTCGTCGTCTTTTCGTGGCTCCGTCGTCGCAACCGCCGCAAGTATCCGCAAACACACCACCCCGGAACTGATATCCGGCGTCGGCGAAAAGCGAAACCGAAATGTAAAGCTTCCGCCCAGTGGCTGCCGCGGCTCCCCGGCTCGCCTAGTTTCCCGGCTTCGGCTTGCCCGCTTCCATCGTCGCGGAGAAGGTGAAGGTGCAGCGGCGGGAGGGTCGTCGGCTCGCTTTACGTTTCGCAAGACAGATGTTTTGCGGTCCTTTTCTGGCGCGACTCTGGTTCTCAACTCGACGGCGCCTCTCATAGTTCAACCAGGCGTGGTCAGCCTGGGTCAGTGCAACGCGGCTGGTTTGCCTCGTCCGATCGCCGGAGACTTCGTAGTTCGCCCGTTAGGCTTAGGATCCGAAGGTGTCTGTCTTTCCGTGAAGCGGTAAGTGAATCTCGTCCCGTTTTCGTTCTACTTTTAAATTATGTTTGGTGCGCTTCAGTGTAAACATGTGTGCCAAGTGTTCGTGACAATTTTGAGCTAGAGTAATAGACGATTTGCTATTTTCCCAAGCGCCCCGGCCCGCGCGCGAGGAATTGTCGGAGAAACTGTCCCTCGCCTGGCCGCCCTGCCTTGAGATCGCATTGCCTTGTCGCTTGCCTCCTCTTAATCCTCTGTTTTTCGATTCCATTACCTATTTTTATGTGTTCAAGTGTATTTTTATTGCTTCTAAGTGCTTCTTTTCTCTTATGCGCGCGATATTTCTTGTATATATATATATATATAGTATTTGTGTCTTTATTTTGCCTTTTTCGACGGGAGTGCCGACCTACCTGTGAGTACTATCGTTGCTACCGATTCCTATCGCGCTGTTAGCTGTTCACTTTGGTTCAATTTGACCCGCGTGCAGTCGAGAGGAGCCGTTTATGAACACCCGCGCACATGTCATAGGAATCGCGACGCCAGAGCCGAGTGCGCTGCGAATTGACCGCCCGCGCTCGCTCCGTTGACTCGCACTGTAACGTATGCCTTCGAGTGCCGCTTACTTGACCAACATACAGCACACCGCTTTGTCGCCGCGAACCATTTGTCCGAATGTTTGCGAAGCTGAGGCATATGCAACGCTGCGGCGCCTGACAGCTGCGCGCTGCGGCGCGAGCCCTTCGCAAGCACCGGTGGCCCAACGTAGCGGCTTGTATGCGCTTATGGTATGCCTTCTTAATCTATCTGCTGAGCGGTTGTTGCAATTAACAACCTTTTTCAAGTGCTGACAACTGCGCGCCGCTGCGTGCAGTTGCCAGGCGCCGCAGCGTTGGATGTGCCAAACGGTGTTACGGTTTCGCAGGCATTCGGACAAATGATTCGCGGCGACAAAGCGGCGTGCTGTATCTTGGTCAAATAATCGGCACTCGAAAGCATACGCTACAGTGCGAGCCAACGGAGCGAGCGGGGGCGGCCAAATCACAGCGCACTCGGCTCTCGCGTCGCGATTGTTGATTCAGAGCTCTGCCTACCCCTATGACAGGTCCATATCACATGAGTGAATGACGTTTTAGCGAACAGCGACATTTGAGCGAATCGATGTTTTAGTGAATAACGGAGCGCGCGTTAAGCCGGGCGCAGCGCGGCGCAGCGCGCCGCGCTGCGCTTACGCCGCTTTGCGGCGACAATTTGCAGGTAGGTTGAAATTCTTTGGTCACGATTTCCGAAAAAAAAAGAAGAAAAAGGTCGACTTATATTCAAATAAATACGGTAACTTTAATTTTTATTTCGGGTTCCGTCGGACGTAACGTTAGACACTGCGTTACACTTATGCAAAACGGGGGCTGCTGGTTCATCATATAAACCAACCATTTCTGTGTTTAATTAAAACACATCACTGACTTAAAAAAATCCTGCTATCCTAGAGTTTATGCTATAGGAATGTATCACTTCAAATAAATTTGTTAATTTCTACTTTTAGCCCTTGCCCCACCAGGTACAACATCTGGCCTAAAGCAGTGTTTCGGATCTCCTTCCAAGACCTGAGGCGGGTCGTCATTCAATCCAGGAGTCGTGTTGCTGGTGCTTCTTACTGGATGGTGCTACCGAGGGACAAGTTATCATGCTTGAGGATGGCAAGTATGGCCGCCGTAAGTACACATATTGTTTTTACTTTTGCTCGAATCCACTTTTAAGAAATGCACAGTTCGCATGTGCGCATCTCTCAATGCTTCTATAGTCGGCGTTTTGTTATTCCGGAATGCTCCCAACTCTGTCAGCTCTAGTTTCTCTAGACCATGCAAATGAGATGCAACACTAAACCACATGCTCTCGCAAAAGTGCTGAGCTGAAGCACTGTAGAAGCTTTACAATGCAACACAAAATAGTTGATGCCAAGTATATCTAGTTTTGAGACTGCGTTTTACCAAAAGCTCTGCCGAAACAAATCTGCCACCTTATAGGGAGTGCAAAAGAACCTCGCGTGCCTAACCTGGAGAAGGGCGTTTTTTTTTTTTTTGCATAGGCCAATTTTTTTAAACCAATACCTTCCGCCTCCTTGAAATGTTGACATCATGTGATACACGGAAGTACTATAAACCCTTTAATGTTGGCGAGCCCTTAATTTTCGCGGCCTTTAATTTTGCGAAATTTAGTGGCCGCGATTATGTCCTCTGTGACCAATTTGAGAAGAAATAGGGGCTACAAAGAGATGGGGTTTGCTGTACATTGGAGAAAAGAGGAGGTCACTTTTGTTCGTAGGCAAGAGTAAAACCAACAACAACAATCATGGTGTCGTCCCTTTGTGAGCTTATCTGTGTCTATTGAATGATATGAATTTTATCTTGGTTCATTAAACGTTGTAGCCTGTACGTTGTGGGATGTCGTCTTCAACACAAACAGTGGTTTTCCTCTGTAGCAGGCAGCATGGACGCGTGCCGCAGCACAACAGAGTTCATTTGCAGGTTGTACCGCAGTTTAAAGGAGGATTCGCACAATATGGGGGAATCACGATTCAGTGGTCTACCTCGGGCGTGGACAGGATTTGCTCATTCTAAAAAATTTTTGCTAGAAATCGGGGATTTGCGACGAATGTACCCGCATGGTTGAAAGGGCCAGGCAAGCCTTGCGAGCGCTTTGTTTTCTAGCCTCTCAGTCCTGAAACCACTCGCGCACCAAAGTGTAGATGTTCCGATAGGCAGGAGCACTTTTTTGGAAAATGGTGGATGGCAATACGCATAGACTGTTGTTATCCTTATCAAAATTCTGTATTATGGTCAAAGGTGGACTGCATATTTGCAATACATTTACTCACTTAAAAATATGTCATACTAAAAATATGTAGTATAGCCGATGTCAAAAACAGAATGGCTGGGCTTCCTCCAGCACGCGCTTCTACTTTTCACCCCGCTTTGAATGGACGTGCTCACTCGAGGCTCATGAGACGCTGAAACGTCATCGAAGGTAGCAGGGGGGGCTGGTGGCAGAACAACTAAGACTTCTCCCTGCCTTTATCATTCTGTCAGTGAGCGTATACTCCCATACTCTAACTCGGCTTAACCTGGACAGAGCTGAGGAGAATAGGCTTGGCGAGTGCCCTTAGTGCATATGCATTTGTACAGCTGAGGCACTTTCTAAATCAAGTACCTTGTGTATCTTACCTTCAAAAACACATCATTTTGGGGGTGCGAAAGGAATTCTAACCCATAATTTTGTTCGTATTGTCCTATTACGCATCGACTTCTTCGACTAAATGAGGAGTCAACCCAGCCTGTTTAAAAATATAATACCTGCCAGGTAATTGTTTTGCATTTAGTTAATATATCAGTATGGATAATATATCAGTATAATATATCAGCTCGAACAATCGCTAGGCACAAGCTGGTCGTGTGGTTACAGGCAGCAAACATCCCGGTTGGAACGTCCTACCTCGCAATGTAGGTGAATGCTAGGCCAGGGCCCCACTTACAAACGTCTATACTTTGTACCTCTTTAAGGTGGACCACTTTTGACACTACAAGCCATTGCAGCAAAAACAGCGTGACACATGATTATAAGCTCGACGTACCATGGAGTCCAACTACAAGGTCACATGGCTTGCTTTCCGCACTGAATTTTTAAGGATGGCTTGAAGCTTCTGCCGTGGTTAACTTTAAGCTGAGATAGTTTGGAATAATGCTTCCGGTTTTTAGTGTTGCCCGGCACGGTTAACAATTCGGTGATATAGTGCTGCATTGAAAAGTCGATGCATTCATGACTATATCACCTAATGAATGCATGCCATCTATTAAACTCTCCGTTCCGCAGAGAAAGGAAATGCACTTTGCTTCCAATTGCAGCTGCTTCTGGAACTTCATCGTATGAAGCACCTTATGACTGCAAGCTCTGACCGATCTTGTTCTGTGGTCTGTGCAGGCCCATTGCAGGGAGTCACTCCAAGAGCCTCACCAGAACTTCCTGCCCGTGGTCGTTCTAATTTTTTTTGTAGGTATGCATCCTTTCTGTCTTTTCCTTAATGCTACTCGGGCGTTTTCTTTTCATTGTCGCCGATTTGCCTCAACATCGGTTAAGCACACTAACAGACGCTGTAAAACTGTATCCCACATATTTGTGTCAAGATAACTTTTCTTTGCTAAAGTGACAGATTTTTTTTTTATGAAAGTTGGTCTTCCTTGTTTTTATTTACAAATTTATTTCAGTCTCCACGGGCAACACTAAAACGTTATGCCAGTGTCAAGGACAAGTTCACTGCTCAAGCTTGTTCTCAACTGATTGCAAGAAATTTGTTTGTGAAAAATGGATGCCGTGAAACCTCCTTTCAGCACTTGCTCTGCAGCACGAAAAAAAAAGATACATAAGGTATACCCCGTTTTTCTAGACTGCTTGCTCATTCTGCAGGTCTACCTGCCATAGATGTGCTACTGGAGAGCAGGCAAACTCAATTGCTGATTTTGCCATTGCTTTTTTTAGCAGTTGTCTTAATAGTTCTTGTAAATTCAGAGATTTTCCTAAAATGCAAGCCGGGAAGAATATTTAGTTTGAGTACCCTTTAGTCAGTATAATAGATACTGTGTGCTGCTGTTAGTGCTAAGTCGAGATCGGCGCTTTTTTGGCATTTTGCTCAGAGTAGTACCCATTTTTATCGGTTAGCCTCTTGGTGCGCCAACTAAAATCTTTCTATCCGGACGCCTGCCCTTTGTTGGTACACTCTACCCTCATTCTCAGTTAGTGTATGAACTGGTATCCCCAGTCGACACTCGTTGAACATGAGGGTAGAAAAATCTTTCCATTCCAGCAGAGCCATATATGGGGTGAGTTTGGCCAGTCTATGATCTCGCCGCTGTAATGTCCCCCTCCCGAGTGAGCCAATCAGCCCACGGCGCAGAGCGAGAGGCGTGAGCGCAGGCGCGTGAACTCTTGACTGTTGCCAGCTGAGGGGGAGGGCAGCCATTTTCATTCATTCGCCTGGCGGAATGCATGGGATAGGCATACAAATTTTGGTCCTCTACTTTTATTATCAGGCTCTCGCAACAAAATGATATAATGTTATTCCTCGGTGGCTTTAAAAGCTAACGAATTGGTTCTTCCACGTTCGAACGCAAACTTTGAGTCAGGCGAAAAAGAAATAAGCCCGTAGCAGACAACCCATAGCCTCAACAGTGCTCCGCGCCGACAGCGTTGCGTCAAAATGGCGGTCGTCTCTTTGCTGCCTTCTTTCTCTCTCGCTCCTTCGGCGCTCTCCCCCCTTCCCGCCTCTCGAGCGCCTTCGTCGCCACACCCACTGGCCAAACGCCCACGCACAAGCCTCATCGGCTTATATGGGCGTTGAGCGAAATTCACTTTGACGAAACATAAAAATTGTATTGTATTGTATTGTATTGTAAACTCTCCCAGTATACGGCTGTGCATTGATGTAGTAGTATTTTTTTATAGTCTTTACGATTGAATATGAGAGGGTTAAACGAATGCGTTTAATCATTTGCCTTAATTCCATCATTTCAAGGCCTGCATGGCCTTGTCCTCGGCGGAGACTATGGCTGTGGTAGTAAAAAAGCAGTTTTTTTGTAAGTACAAGTACAAAGTGTAGAAATTAAAGGATCTATGTGCTGATCACGAAAGAATATGCCATTCATTGTAATGTATCTCTGCCAAGTACTTGATTGTGATTTGTTTATATTTTCAGCTACCTGGGTGCCTCAAGGTCTGGAGATCCTAGTGGCCACAAGCTTGGACTCAATCTTCTGTCGTCTGGCCAGGACCCAGGGGGGGAGGTAATCCCGGCAACAAGAGCATCGCAGTATCTCTCTGCCTGTGACTTGATTAGCGTCACGACAGGGGAGTCTTCGTGCCACCAGGTGTTAGGTATGCCACTCGAAATAAGCATTCTTTTTACCTGTTCCTTGAGTGAAACAGCAAAAGCACTACTAAGCCTAAAATGCAAAAGGCATATTCAAATCTTAGGTTGGATGGAGTTCCAATTACAAAAAGGAGTCTGCAGACATGATTAACATGTGAACCTAAAGCCCGCTGATGTAAGTTCAACGGTGTCACAAAAATAACTTCCCGCAAATGGCTTCGCTCGTGCTATACCCAAACAAATTTTTTAAATAATCACTGTGTTACGTTGGTGTCATCAATCTTATGTACCTATCGTGCCCAGCAGTTGGGAGATGTGAAATATAAAAAAAACAGGAACTTGCACATTGTCAGCTTTGCAAAGATTTATATAGTGAACAGAGCATAGCACGTTCTACTTAAGAAAACAATTCAGTGCAGGTCTATATTGAAGGCTCACATATGTGTAATTGCTCTTCATAATGAAGTGAAAACTGCTTAAGTTGTGGCCCACTACAGGCTTTCTTTTAGTGTTAAAAAGTGTTATGGTGTTTTAAACAGCTCGCACCAAATGTCTTCTTGAAATACAAAGGTTCATGGAAATTATTATGTGGATGTTTGCAGAGAGTCATGGTGAGACCAATCTTTAATGTCAAGTGTTCCACTTATTCAGAGTTGGTTGAGCCATTAAATATTGTAGGTCGCAAATTAAATTTTTATGTGGTCCAGTGGGGACAATCATCCGTAATGACTAGCTCTACCTACGGGAACTTTATATATTGAGATAAGATTCTGGAAATAGTTTTTCTATAACTACGGTAGATATTTCCAGTTCATCAGCTTTCTCGCAAAGCATTCGAGAGACCCAAACCCTGTAATGCACGAAGGGAACTCTCCGAATGACGCGGCTGACAGTTTGAAACAGTCGTCACTATAACAGTAACAATGGCATGTCACCTGCTTATATAACGCTCATTGTCGCAGATCAAACTGCTTTTTCCGTCTACACTCGTTTTCGGTAGACTCATTCACGGAACTCCCTCTCGAGGCTGTAGCGCTTGGTTCTCCGAAGTAATTTGCATGAATATATATGCAACAGGTTTCTTTGAGTGTACGTCTAACACATATTCTTCATATTGAATATGCTAACTGTATTTATGACCATATCCATAATTGTATCCACATTCTACCAAATATTTTTATTTTGACATTTGAGTTTTTGACAGTAATTTTTTTTTCACATTTGTGCTTGTCGAGCCGTACTCAAGCCAATACATCTTGTCTTTCACTATTACATCAATATATAGAAGTGTTGATGCCGAGTGAGAATTCAAGCTACCAAATCTGTCGTGCGAGTTAAGAACACAGAAAGAGCTCTATAGACAAAATTTTGTTAAATAGGGCTGTATGGGTATCAGAATAGCACATGCCATGCTAAAAAAATGCAAACTCTTTTAGGTATGCAAGGATGACGGTGCTGCGCCATTTCTGATATGTCACAAAAAATCAGTGACGTATAGTGTTCCTCATGGATATTTAAACTGTCAAATTCAAAGCCTAAGTTCTATTCAAGAACGTTCCTCATTACAAATGTATTTAGAGATCTGAGCCACCGACCCATGCAAGACTTTGTGGCAAACATTCATTTTCATGTGCATTACGGTTTACAAGGTCTAGTCTGCATTGATTTATTGCATTCATGCTGAAACTGGGAGGTGTTCTTTGGGTATGAATAAAGAGATAAACATTTCTTGAAATCAAAATATTTGAGAACGGACAAAAGAAATGATATTAAAGCGGTATCTTAGATTTTCTTTTTTTTTGTCTTATCTCTAATTATCACTTTATTTTGTGTGAGGCATTCAGTTTTTTAGGGCGCAGGTCTTAGGTGCCCGTTCCACGGCGTTGCCATCGGCAGAACTGCCCCACTAAACTTGGCAGGAAATTGAATTAATGTAGATATCATTTGACATAATTTTTCAGCTAAATCTATTGGAGAAACTGTATTTGTTTCTGGATAATGTGACACAAAGTCATGTGACGTCATTTTCCCCGCTACATTTAGTGGGAAAACTGAATTGGTGTTGAGGTCACGTGACATCAATTTCTCTGCTAAATTTAGTGAGATAATTTTCCTGTTAAATTTATGAAAATTTCCCGCTAAATGGGAGGGAGCAGACGAGGAGGAGGGGAGGGGAAGGAGTGGCATACTCTCCCATTCTGCTCCTCAAGATCTTCGTTCTAATTTCGCATTACAAAGAATTGTAAACTTCTTTTATTTTTAATCTCATGTTTATTCAATTTTTATATCGCAGGTGCACCCGCAGCACAAATCTGGGTTGTGCTGATCCTCTACGCACAAGCTAGGAACTCCTGAGTGGCAAGAGTGGGAGTTTGGCCTGACAGCTCAAGGGACACCTTTGTTCAGTATTGAATTTATAATTATCATCTTTTGAGCAAAGTTCAGCTTTGCTGCATGCAATTCTTCTAGAAATAAATACTTGCTACTGAATTTACCACGTCACTACATTTCGCCACTGCTATTAGTGCTCCTGGAGAACCTCGGAAAAGAGCTTATTTGTGTGCAAACATCATGCTTGTTTCAGACCAATGCTGATGTAGAGACTCGCTGACATCCAGCATTCCAATGCACGCTGGATGCCTGCGAGTCTCTCCCGAAGGATGCAAGCGGGGAAGGAACCATACAGTCGTATCGTATTAGGGGACATGCTATAGGGTGTCCTTTGTATTGTAATTATAATTGTAATGATGAGTCGGCTTATTAAAGGGAAGTGCAAGACTTCTTTCAGAAAACTAGATGGAGGCTGATTCTAGTGTAGTTTTATCCCGTGAATCTAATAATCACGTTCGTTTTCTCCAAAGATATAACAAAACGTGAGAAAACACAAAAACAACTGACCAGTAGTGGCGTCGTAAGGGGATTTTTCGGCTGCCAAGCATGTGTCACTTGAGGGCCGCGCGTCCAATTGAAAGCTTTCTAGGTGTACTCTCCCGTACTGGCACCAGTTGTGAAGTCTTTTTTTTCCCCTTTTTAAAAATAGTGTGTGCATGCATAGCTTTGATTAGCGCTGAAGATGCGTGAGCAGAGATTTCGAAAGCTCCTTTTGTGATGTCGCTCTCCGGGAAAGAGTGCCTCCAGTGAAACTTAAAAAATTATTCTATGCAGCCTCGGTTCACCAAATTACCAAATAATTTTGATATTTGAGATTCTGGAGGTCAAATGAAGATTTAAATGTGTTTCCTCAAATACAAAACCACTCTAGCTTCCCTTTGAGTATATTATGTTCGTTAAATGTTTAATTAGTGAAAATAGGCCCATAATTCCAATTACAAAGTTGCTAAGCATCGTCGAAAAACAATAAATCAACCCTTTTCATGAATATATAAGACGGGAGCAGCATTTTACGGCATTCTAAAAAAAGGCTTAATTTGGACGCATTTCCAGATTTTGGTTTTTTATCAGAGCGCATCTTTGCACCTGCGATACTGCTGACCAGTGGCTGCAATGCGAAGCCACCTCCTCGCCTCCCTCGTAGAATGGAGGGAAGCAGGGCGCACGTGTGTTGCGCGACTAAACCCCTGGGGAACAGGACCGTAGGTGCAGAGATGCGCTCTGATAAGAAACCGAAACCTAGAAACTGATACAAATAAAGCGTTTTTACAGAATGCGTAAACTGGTACACCTGAATTATATCCTTCTAAAAAGAGTTTATTTAGTCGTTTTCAATGACTCGGCAAATTTCTAATTGAAACCATATGTTCATTTTCACTAATTAAAAAGTAACTAAAAAATTTTATTTATTCGACTAATTGTTACGATTAGGCCCCTATACTACGTACCCCTGGACGTATAACTCACCTGCACAAACCACATTAATGTAGCTTTCACAGCCTTTCTAAACAAATATGTAAAGCTTAAAAAATCGCCCTGTATAAGAGTGAAAAGGCGATACCAGCATGTGGAGCCATATGGCTCCATCATGCTGGTATCGCTTTTTGGCTGGTATAGGATGTCCCATATTACGTTATGCTTGTATGGTTCCATCCGCCTACATGGTTCCATCTAGATCCACTACGCTGGTATAGGATGTCCCATATTACGACACGCTTGTATGGTTCCATCCGCCTACATGGTTCCACCAAGATCCACTACGCCGGTATAGGATGTCCCATATTACGACATGCTTGTATGGTTCCGCCTACCTGTATCGTTCCGCTTTAATCCACTATACTGGGGCCGCTTTTTCGCTGGTATAGGATGTCCCATATTACGGTTACGCTTGTATGAGGCTTTTTCATCATCTTTCCATCATCAAGATTTTCCAATGGGTAGGATCACCAAAATTCCATAACGTTCAAAACGACTCAGTATAAAGACTGAACAGACTCGGGAGTATGGATCGGGTTATTGTGCTGCTGTATTTAATTTGTATTGCGCATGCCTGTTTATGCGCTCAATGTATGTTCAGCTGTTGCTTGTAGTATGCCTATACTGGCTCGTTGGCGGGAGCTTCGGTCGAGCGCGGCCAATGTTATGCGCCTAAGGGCCAATCAAATACGAGAGGCAAGCACGTCATGGCGTGCTCTCTGTAGTTGA
>JABSTQ010008962.1:0-27380 GCA_013358835.2 Ixodes persulcatus
CGCATGCGCCATGGTCACAGTGTTCGCGGCCCTAGTCCTCACGGACCCCACCGCGGCGGTTTTATGGGCCATTTGTTTTCTACTCTTTCGTGCGCTCGAAGCAGTGCCTTCGTTTTCAAGAAGTCGAGGCCTGTTGCCTTCATGTAGACAGTCGAATCCGCCCAGCTTGGCTGACCGTACGATCGAGTCCCGAAACGGGCTCTGGCTGGGCTCTTGTGCTTGCCGTGAATTCCTTACCTTTTCCACGCCAGCACCTCACCCGAGTCTTGTGTTGGCACGCTAAAAGCGCGAAGGCCATTGCATATCCCTTCTACCACTCTTTTTTTCTCTTTGATGGGACGGAAGTATTGTAACGAGTAATTTCAGTAATTCGTTACTGTAAAAGTAAGTAGATTACTTTACAAAGTATATTTTTTAAAAAAAGTAACAAATTAATTACTAAATTACAATAAAAGAAATTAATTACAAGTAATCATCTTACTTGTAATGAATTACTTCCAAGTATGGATGCACTACGATCGTGTGCGCCGAGCCGAGATCTCCCGCTCCCGCAGGCTCGTTGATACACCTTCCTCTCTGGCCTATGCATTCTCCGCCGCAGGAGAACGGGATGGAGTAGACCCTTTTTTTTTACATGAGACGAACTGATGCCCGCGCATCTTAGAGGAGGTTTTGTTACGAGGATTGCAATTAACCATTTTGTTAACTGAGTTTGAATTTGCAGCTGAACGCCACCCCTACTTCGAATCTGGACGCGAGCGCTTTTAGCCGATGCGCTGTGTTGTGTGTATAAGGAATGACGGCCAGCTTTTTCTTCCCTTGTCTGGGTGCCGGTGTCGGAGTAGAAGGGGCGAAAATTAGCCTCTTGAGCGAGTTGTCCAGCAGGTTGTCGGGAAAGTCGGCCTTCCTCAACCTCCGCGTATGCAGCCGGACACTATTCTCCGCGTAACGGGGGCAGGATCTAGAACGCGCTGACGTCATAAGGGACTTGACGAGCCCTGGTTTAATTAACGGTCTTGGATTGAGCGCTAGCGAAATGCGGAACTGGCTTCTTCCGTCCTTTGCCTAAACTCCCAGCAGATTCCCCCGGGATGGATCGCCAAACGAAGGTCTAAGAATTGGGGAGTTCCGTCGGAGGGGTCCTCCCTTTTAAAGACAAGGCCTGCGGGGCCCGACGATAAGGCCTCCAGGATAATCTCAGAGTCTGGCTGCTCTTCATGCATGATAATGTAGTCATTTACATAACGGTACGGCCAGCAGCCCGGCGCGGAATCATTCAGTCGCTTCCTGATTGCCCGATCTACGTACGTGAGAAATCAATTGAGCATGGTTGTAAACTAGAGACTGGGATACGGATGAAAGACAAAACACAGAACAAAACAGACGAAGTCTCAAACCCCCCCCCCAAAAAAAATGGCTTGCTTTGTATGTTATACAGCCTTGAGCTGAGACGGGTTAGCCCTAGGGTGCCTACACGTTTTTTCTCCACTTTAGGGTGGCGCCAACTTCTTGTTACCCTTTCCGAGATCCTCTGCCACCGCCATTTTTTTCTACTTCTTATTTCGCTAAACGAAAACAACTTTGAGTTTCTGTAGTCTCGAAACAGCGGCAACACAGTGAGACCACTTCCGTTTCCGTTCATGAGAGGAGTCGGAGGCTGAGCGGGATGGTGGTCGTGATGTCTGTCGCTCTCTTTATTTGGGTGTTTCATATTTTGAAGTTGCGAGCAGGAAGTGTGCGTTGCTTTTAACGAAGCACGAGTTCCCGGGACAAAATGAAACGCATCAGACCGGCATCGGATGCCGGAGACTCGCCGTTGAACGAGAGCGGTGGGCGCTCCCTGGCCCTAGCGAGGATTAGCGGCGTAGAGCGCGCGCACGACCGGCGAGTGTGACAAAATGGTCGACGAAAACAGCGCAGGTTACCATGGTGACGATTATTCACAGGACAAACTTATATGTCACTCGCTACCATTTGTCCCCCTCTTTTTTCTTCCTTTTCCCAAAAGCCCTAGCTCCTTCCCTCTTCCTTTCCCTAGGCCCCCGTACATTCCAGCCAACGATAAGCTCAGACGGCGTCAGTTCCAAGTTGCCGACAGGTCTCCTGTCAACACACATACACCGCGACATCACGAGGTCCCCCGGTTCTCCCAAATCAGTCGCAAAGCCGCCGACAGATCCCCTGTGATGATGGAAGCATGGCGGAAAGCAGATTGCTGAAAATAGAAGTCTATATTGCATTGCACTGGTGTGAAAAAGTATTACGAATTTTTGTCTTATTTTCGTGCAAAAAAAAAAAAAAACAGCGTTTAGAAACCGAACACTGTGCTCCGAAAGGGCATAAAAAACCGGGTCAATCTGAAGGATACGAGGCGCCTTGCGTCACTCGGCTTGTCCTGGTTCTTGTTTTTCTGGAGTCTTTCAAAAGTGTATGAAAAATTGTGAACTGACTGACTCGACTTACCAGATTAGAGCAGTTCATTTTCATTACCACAGGCTCTCTTCAAGTGTCTTGCATATCTCACCTTGTACTGGTCCATTTCTATTTTCGTTTCCGTTCAAAAAGTGAGTGCTAAGACACTGCACCAACCTACCACATTCATAATTTGCGGGAGTGGCGAAATGGGTGATAGACATCGAGATATTTTTGGCTGTGGCGTTCTCCCCCATGTCGCGACGGTAAACGTGCACGAACTAGAAGAAAAGACCCATAACCCGTGCGGTGGTAATATATCCCTTTAAAGACCCCAGGCTAGAGGTTGTACTGCACTGGCTCAATTTCTCCTCTACAGCTGGGAGACTCGTGGCCCGCTGAGGCAGACCAAGTTCTAGGCTGTATAAACATACATACAACCCAATTTGTTTTGTTATGATTTGTTTGAAGCTTTGTGTTGTGCTAGGCACGTATTATTTTCCTTTAAATTAGGAAAATATAAGTTTTTCAAAGCTGACGGATCTATATCAAATAAAATTAATATTCTTTTTCAGCATCAGTAAAAAAAAAATCTCTGCCACAAACAGTAATCGACTGGTGTGCTCCTGCGCCCGACGACTGGACCGCACGGTCAGCCGACCCAGTTGACCACCGCCCACCGCACCTGCAGAGTTCTCTCTCACTTCGAGAGGAGAAGGGAGAAGGGTGGTAGAAACGAAGGGGGTGCTTAGCGCTCGTCGGCTCAGTGCGTCCCACCCCACTCCCCGCTTTTTGCTAGTAGTCTGCTCATCGCGCCATCTGGGGGCTCCTAGGGGAACTAAAGCAAATGTCTCCCAATCCTGGCCTTGAAGCCACTTGACCAACCTACCACATTCATAATTTGCGGGAGTGGCGAAATGGGTGATAGACATCGAGATATTTTTGGCTGTGGCGTTCTCCCCCATGTCGCGACGGTAAACGTACACGAACTAGAAGAAAAGACCCATAACCCGTGCGGTGGTAATATATCCAAACTCTGCAATTGTAAGTAGTTATAGCGCGCCATCCATTACTTAAATTTAAAACCACAAAAGTGTACAGCCCGGCGACTTTCCGGCTTTGGCAATTAGGTCTCTGCAGGCGCGAACGGGGGTGCGCCAGCTTTGGTAGCGAATGGGCTAGCGAACGTTGTACCTTCAGCCATTTTCCGACTTTTAGTACACGGCAACGTTGTTAAAACACTCAGATGGGAAAGTCACCGCTGAAACCTGGGCCTCTGGCGTCCACCGAGACCGAGCTAAATACGACAACAGCGCCATTCTTAATCTTTTTTCTTCTTCTTTTTTTTTTACTGTGGTCACCTTGAGCTTGCAGAAAGCATGTTTTTGCGTAAGAACAAACGGAAAAAGCTATTTTTGTCGTAAATTCTATTGGAGTTTACTACAAAATGACGTGTGGGTGATATTTTCTAATATCTTTAGCTTCAAGGTTTTGCGGCACAATTAATACTGTTTTTATACAGCCTTGTCTCAGCGGGGATTTCAGGTAGCGCGTCCTGACCTGGGCGCATCTTAACAGAGTGGTTTTAGTAACGTTGTTACATGGTTTTCTAGGCAACATGGAGCTCGAAGCAGTGTAGGCCCATTCACACCGGCGGTTGAGTCGCGTTTGCGGACGCGTTTGCTTAAAGATTGAGTGGAATTGCTTGCGATTCGATGACGAAAACGGGTGGATCCGCTAAGCATTTGCGTTTCGAACGCCAGTGTGAAGGAGCGGTTTAAGCTCTGTCTTTGTCGTGTCGATCAATGTTTCGTCAGGAACAAATTGGAGACAGTTCACTACACAACTTTGCGATGTATGGGTCTGTACTACAGAAATACCACGTTGTATGAGAAACATGTCGCGCGCTGCAGTCGCGCAACATATAAATTATGCCGCCTAGCAAACGTTGTACCTACAAACTTTTGTCAACTTTTAGCACATGGCTTCCTAGGCAGCATGGAATTCGAAACAGTAGCCTAACGCTGCGCCTTTGTCGTGCAAATCAATGTTGCCTCAGAAAAAGATTGGAAACAGTTCACTACACAACGTTGCGATTTTTGCCTCTGTACTACACTGATACAACGTTGCTTAAGCAACATGTCGCGCGCTGCAGTCGCGCAACATTTAAATTATGCCACCTAGCAAACGTTGTACCTGCAACCTTTTCCCGACTGTTAATACACAGTTCCCCAGGCAGCATGGGGTTCGAAACAGTAGCCTAACGCTGTGCCTTTGTCGTGCCGATCAATGTTGCGTCAGAAACAGATTGGAAATAGTTCACTACCCAACGTTGCGATTTTTGCCTTTGTACTACACTGATACAACGTTGCTTAAGGAACATGTCGCGCGCTGCAGTTGCGCAACATTTAAATTATGCCGCCTAGCAAACGTTGTACCTTCAACCTTTTCCCGACTGTTAATACACAGTTCCCCAGGCAGCATTGGGTTCGAAACAGTAGCCTAACGCTGCGCCTTTGTCGTGCCGATCAATGTTGCCTCAGAAACATATTGGCGACCGTTGCGCAAAATCCCCCAACACTCCCACAACATTCGGAACATTCTCGCAACAGATCTACAACATATCAAAGTTACTTGGGTTGTTTCACTTCATTTTTTTTCTTTTTGTGACTGCGTTATTTGATATGTAGCATATAGAAGCAGGAGATGCCGCACAAACTAAAAAAGCTGTGGTGAGCCGTCCGCTGTGGTGAATGTTCCGTTCCTTCATGATCGCGGATCCGACCTCCCTCCCCCACTTCGCCCCGCAACCGGAATGGAATGTCTGTACTACCCTTTCTTCCAGGTGGACTCTTCCAGAATGAATAGTTGACCTTGTTTCCCGGATCCGTTGCTTCGTTCCTTCGCCGAATTGTCATTTCAGTGTCATTCCTTGTGCGGGGCTATAATTTTTGAAAAAAAAAAAGAAAAAAAAAACGCGTGCTCCCGCAAGCCGGTTGTTGTCCCGATCTTGACGGACTACAGTGTGTGTCGGACGGTGTCGCTCGCCGCAACGCAGTGCTCTTTCCTATCGACTGGATATGCTGTTCTGTCTTACACAGAACTGAAATAAACGCCGCACGGATTACCTTTCACTGTATGGTACGTACGCTTAATTTCAAGAGTATATGTTTGTCGCTAATGTGACGGGCTAGGAACGTAGAGACGTGTCGACTCGAAGTGAGCAGCAATCTTAGCAACTACGTAATCACACAAAAAAAAGTTCCATGATTATGACGATTTATTTCTTGTGCGCCCTACTTGTTATTAAAGTTAAAGCAAATAGGCTGGCGAGCTTGGTAAGAATATATAGACATAGTTTCGTGTCTGTCCACCTTTTTTTCTTGTTCCCTCGCTCCAGAGTTACTATGTCTACTTGTCATGTAGCAAGTAGCGCGACGAAAGTGGTCGTACTTGCCATGCCAGTGATTAGTCTCCACCTGTACTTATCGCAGCCGCAAGGTTTTATCCACCATGAACAAGCGCGATTTCGAAGCGAGCACATACGGCGTGATTCTCGCGATACACACGCCGCGCTACGCGCCTGGCTTTTTCTGTTAAACTAGTGTATCTCCGATAGCCCCCGCAGCTCCGCTTTTTCTCTCCTAGCATCGCGCAGTAGTGGGATTGCTCAAGGTGATGGTAACCAAGCCTTCAAGTTGCCGTCACCGCCATTGAAAATCTTCACAGCGGCAGCGGCGGTACGACCGCCGCTGTCGCCGCGAACATGGGGGAGGAAGTTTCGTCCCTTTTTCAAGCGGCACCAGGTGGCGCTGCATCTAAATCGGTGAAATGGAGGAACGGGTACGATTTCCTCCCGTCCGTTGGCGACACGGAGGAACATCGCTCTTTTCCTCCTTTTCTCCTTCCCTTTTTTTAGAGTGTGGTGCAAAATCAAAATCTGAAACATGCACATTGCGGAGTAGTGGCGCTAATAAAAATACCAAATATGCCAGTGCCCTCCGCGTGTATAGTTGATTCACGGTTGATTCACCCGATTAAAAGCGTTTGTGCAGGAAAAAAAACACCGTGACATAGATAGTGCTTCAGATATTAAGGTGCAAGTGTTCAGTCACAAAGTACAAACGCGTGCGTAAAGATAACTACATTTTTTTTTTCATCAAATGTACACGTGGCTATATTCAGGACGTGACACGCGAGAAAGAACGCGTATTCACAAGTTTGTACAAGGCCAACTTGGCACTCGAAATATTGGAACAGACAATTTGGAAAGTGCAAGGAATATCTAGATTGTACTCATTCAATTATATATTTTTATAAAAACTGGAAAGTAATAACAAAAGTATGCCGTTACTTTCATCGTTACCTTAAAAAAGTAATAGAACTACAGTTTCAAGTTACATTTTTTAAAAGTAACTCGTTACAGTTGCAAGTTACCAAAAAAGTAACGAAATTACAGTAACGCGTTACTAGTAACGCGTTACTACCCAAGACCGCCAGTGAGACGGCAAATACCGGCTGGTCCTATCAACTACAGAGAGCACGCCATGACGTTGTGCCTCTTTCGCTGTTTAATTGGCCCTTCGGCTCATAACATCGGCCGCGCTCAGACCTAAGCTGAAACGATGTATAAGCGCTTGGATCGAGCGCTGTTCTTAGCTCTGCTGGTACTCCCTGTAGAAACCGCGAGGTTTGCGGAAGGTGCCTTTCAAACGCTGTCGATAGTTTTTTAGTAGTTTTTTTTTCTTTGTAAGATGTGCTAAACCGGAAGGCTACGGAACAAATCAAAAAGTAACTTATACTTTCCGTTTCTTAAAAAAAAATCAGTTATTAGCGTTCGCTTATGAATGAAAAAAGCTGTTGAGTCACTGATAAATTATGCCGAACAACGTTCGCTCTAGTTCACATGCAATGTGCAAATCATTGGCGGCAATGACGAGGGCACGGCGCCCACAAAAAGCGATGCCGAAATCGAAACCCACTTCCACGCTTTCTGCGGGGACTAGCAGCAGAGCTAAGAAGAGTGCTCGATCCAAACGCCTAATCTCGGTAAAGTGAGCGATAATAAAGCGAGCCGCCACGGCAGACGCGTCATAGCGCTGATAGCGCGCACCTGTTGACGGTTCGGCGTTCACCTTCATATCGCCTGCGGGTGTACATGGAGATCGTGTCTCCTATACGCCTCGCAAGTGGGCTCATTTTCGTCTTCTGCGCATGAGAAAGGAAGTAGCGGTGACGTCAGAACGCCGAGCCCTGATTGGCTGATCGCGGTCCCCTATCTCAGCGTCGTCTGCTCGCAACATCGTCTGCGTCTGTCTTACCTTTCCTGCGACTTTCGGAAGTGCAGGTCTTTACGAGCGAGCTTGACTTCGCCTTTCAGAGAGGGCAGACGAAATAACTCGAGCGGTACGTTGTTTTTGTCTGACAACTAGCAGACGCGCATCAAGGAGGGAAGTCAAAGGACTCACTGGCGAGGTGTCCCGAGGCGCCGAGGTTTGTTTGCTGAACCGAGAGTGTCCGCAAGTTCCCTCCCAAATACTTTTTCCCTCCTTTCGTGTTTTGCGAGACCCCTCACTCTTTAACGGCGTCGGCGGGTTAGCGCAGTTAACGTCGTCTGCTTTACGTCAGCTAGTCAAAGCGGTGGCTGCTTTAACTTTCCTGCGTCTGTCGGAGAATCACCGATTTTTCACCGGCAAGAGTCACTGCAGCCTCGGAAAACAAGGAGATAACAAGAGGAAGAGATTGACCTCTTAATCTAAAATTGAGTTCAGCGATCAAAGTATAATACGGGAAGGGTTCACAAGGGTCGCGCGGGCATATTCCATTCAGCACGCCAGCCGGTCGTGGGCAGACGGTCGCCGAGTCGCGAAGTGCCTGCTAGGCCTAACTGCCGAGCTCGCTTGGTCCAACGTTGGCTTGGTCGGTGTCGGTGGAATCGTGGCCGTTGGAGGTTTTTCCGGGTGTTTGTGGATCCAGCGTTCTTGTTCGTCGTGGTCTGTTTCAAGTACTTTTTACTTTTTCTTGCTGCTTGAAGTCGGGACGCGTGAGAAGCGCACGTAGAAAAATAAACGTCCGTGGGTCGTCGCGACCGCGACGCTGTCGGCCATGCTGAGTTGATCGTTAGCTTCGGAGCTCTCGTAGGATTCCGTCGTAACCTGCGCAAAACTTACGATAATTTCGTTTCGTGAATATGAATTTGTTCTCACGTTTTGTCTTACGCACATTTTTGGCGTAAGATCGTTTTGTGAATCCTCTGCACTTTCGGAAGTCACACGAAAGGTAAGACAGACGCAGACGACGTTGCGAGCAGACGGCGTTGCAAAGGAGCAGACCACGCTGAGATAGGGGACCGCAATCAGCCAATCAGGGCTCGGCGTTCTGACGTCACCGCTACCCCCTGCGCAAGAAGCAGACGAACTTCCCCTCCGCATTGTACGATTGAAGCATTCTACTAGACCGTTCGTCTGGGGATGGTAAGCTGTAGTAGGTTACAGTTCCACAGAGGCCTAACAACTGTTGAACGACTTCGGACAGGAAGACTTTGCCTCGGTCGCTGATTAGATGCCGAGGAGGTCCGTGCCCTAGAAAAACTTCACTGCAAAAAATGTTTGCAATATAACAGGAAATATCCAGTAATTTACAGTAAAAATACCAAAGTGGTTCTATTAAGCTAAACTACTGGCACACTTATCGGTGAAAAAACAGAAATTAAATTATTTATTAGAAGCAGACTTATTTGGTGAAAAAATAGTCCACAGGAACTGAAATTCTCGGTAAAAAACAAGAATGTACGTTATTCTCAAAAAACGTAGTTGAACGGTAAATACACAGTCAATTAAAACTCACTTTCTGTAAGAAAACAGGGCAGTTTGATACTTTAGACCCATATTACGGAAAAAAAAAAACAGAAAGCGGGATGGCCCAAAAAACATGTTTTTCGTTTAAGGATCGTCAAATTATGACGCGCTGGAGAAATGCAGCCTTCTGCGTTAAGTACTTATTTCGAACTCTTTTTGTTCGCCTTCCGCCCATTGAAAAGCACGCGGAAAGGGCCTTAGAACGGATCTCGTATCGCTGCGGCGCAGCTATACCTGGTTCGTTCTAAGGCGCTTCCTGCATGATTTTCAATGGGCGGAAGGCGAACAAAAAGAGTTCGAAATAAGGACTTAACGCAGCAGGCTGCATTTCTCCAGCGCCTCATAATTGGCGATCCTTAAACGAAAAGCATGTTTTTTGGCCATCCCGCTTGCTGCTTTTTTTTTTTTTTAATCTTTAACATGGGTCCAAAGTATCAAACTGCCAAAAACAGTTCCTTTTATTCCTCGACCACATCGCGTTTTGATAGTAAATATAGGAAGCAAAGTACTTGGCGCCCCAGTTATCTCGCACCAAGCTTTAAGGGATTGTCCGGTCGAAACCGGAAATACTTAAGTTTTTGCGCTCGTTACGTCGAGGGAGTCTTCATGTAGACAAACGTCATTTTTATTTTGATATATGATTTCTCGTTAATAAATAAACCTTTCGTGCGCGATGTACGAAACTGCACCCAGAATTTCGCCAGTGTCAATGGCTGACATCCGTGGCTGCTGCGTGACGTCGCAAAACGCAAAGGTTTGTCGGATAGTCGGGATAACAAGCGTTGGTCGATGGATGTCCTGTATTTTGTTTCGATTTATATAGTCTCCTAAGCTGTACCATAATGAAATACAGTTCGTTTAATACTGTTCCCAAGCGTGTGCAAAAAAAAAAGTCACGCCTTTTAGCAGGATATTACTCGAAAACAGCCATAAGCTTCGAGCAAACGTTTGCCGTTTCGCGCAAAGCACAACTGCGACCGCCACCGATCGGACTAGGGGCGCTTGCAAATGAAAGGATGCAGATTTCGCCTCTGAAGTGGCAACTAGGTACACGAAGCGGAATCTGGGTACAGAATTCAGCGGATCCACTGGATCGCGGTGAGGAGGCTGCAAGTCGTTCCCTCAGAGGTGATGTCCGCGGGTCGAAGTCAAACGGCGAATCGTTCAAGTGCATGTCGTCACTTGACTTGGACGAGCCTGGTGAATCGTAGCCATGCTCTATTTTCACAATCCAGGTCAAACAGAATTTGACTGCACGCGTGCTAAATACAACTTCTGCTATCGTTTCCAGGTGGTCTAGATGTTGGTTTCGGGTTCGCTGCATAATCAAATTGATTGACCCGATTTGGGCGAAGAGTGGATGGACGTAGTTTAATATCGTCGGCACAGCATCACACCTCAGCTTACGAGCCTTTTGTCTGCTTAGAGCTCAGCTCGTAGCTCCCTTCTGTGACACGATTGCTGCATAAGCAGAATCTCGATCTTGACGGGAACCCAGTCCCTACGCACGGCGACGATCCATTTTGTTCATTACTGCACGTCTCGCGGAAAAGTGTGGAACGTCATGTCCTGGCTCGCATGTGCTGCCCGGTGGTTGTGGCACCCGACCGCGCAACCAAAATCCCAACCAACCACGAAACAAGTCGAGCACAACAACAAAAACTAAGCACGCTGAGACGTTCACTCGCAAGTAACGACAAGACACAAATGCTCGCTTTGTGTTGTTTGACGTTAGAGCTCCAAGGTTGCCACCGAAAGCAGCGTTTACGCTAGAGTGCGATTGGAGCAGTATAAATTCAATTACTCATGCACAGGGGCATATAAAATTAAAGGGGTCATGAAACGATTTTCCTACTTCTTCCTCCTTAGCTTTAATCCTCAACTCAAATGCGAATTTTGAAATCACGTAATCGTGACATTCCTTCGACACCGGTGCGATGACTCCTAAGTTCCACCGTGCTTTTTATGCTCACCATAGAACTTGTCATTCCCCAGTGACAATAAGTTCCGCCAGGGCACTCATTGGCCACGAACGCGAATCCAAATATTCGTCGACGGATTGTTTGTTGACGAGCGCATACGTCCGAGTGACTCAGTTCTCGTGTCCAATGCGTGAGCTGGGCTCTGCTGACGTCAGTTTGGCGCCGGTGACGCGCTTTTGGAACCGCGAATGTATCATAGTGAAAAGGCGGAGAGCTTTCGAAGGCAAGAAGGAACAAAATAGTCCGCTATATTTTCAAATGTTCTTACCGAAAAGCTGGCTTTTGACTTTCTAGCCTCTTTGTTTTGGCCAACTAAACGTTATGCGATTAGTAAAGTCCCAATTTAAAATCATTCATCCCAACCCAAAATTTGTTTCATGGCCCCTTTAAGATATTGCCACGCGCGTTGGCGAGCAAGCGCGTGCTTGGCCGAGTGGTAACCGCGCTTGAGTGTCGCGCGGGAGGTGTAGCTTCGATTCCAGTTAGCGGACTGTCATTTTATTTTCTCTTTCAATTTGGCCTTCTAGTAAGTTCGAGAACATTCTCATGTGGTCAAGTTCCGAATGTTCAACGCACCGAAAGTTCTACGCCGAACGATCCAGAAACCCACGAGGGTACATAAGGAAATCCGCAAGGCGAGCGGAGTCAGTCTCGCCCCAACGTTCGACTCTGCTGTCACGCCAACTCCGACGCCCGTGACGCTCTGCTTTCTTCTGTTGCGTTTTTGGTTTGGGCACAACTTCGCCCCATCAAACGTTGAGCTTCTGCAGTTAGTATCACCTCATCAGTTGTCATTCGTGACATTTTGGTGGAGGTGCGGGGTACCGCATGTCCCTGCAGCGTACCCCCCCGAGGGCTCTCAGTGCAAGTCCGATTCCAAGCCCGGTGAGAAGACCACCAAACGCGGAACCTGAAACTCGGACCAGCCGCCGCAGCAAGGGAGAGGATCCTGAGTACGGTTTGCTGCTGGGCAAGCCCGAGCCAAAGAAGACGACGATGGCCAACCAGCCACAAGCCCCCGCCGCTTCTCCCGTCATGTATTTGCCCGGCGCACCGCGGACGGCTGCCCCTTTCCACGGTGAACTGTACGAAGACGTCGAGGATTTGATTGACCAGTACGAACGTGTCGCCAGCCACGATGGCTGGACCGACAAGCAGCGTCTGCAAAACGCGTATTTTTCGCTCGAAGGGACTGCCAGGTACTGGTAGAAAAATCACGAGCCTTTGACATCGTGGGATGTTTTCAAGAGCCAGCTAAAGGCAACATTTCTCAACCAACACCACCGAGAGAGAGCCAAAGACCTACTTCAAACCCGAACCCAGGGCCCCAACGAGAGCGTCACCGGCTTCGTGGAGGACGTTCTACGCCTGAGTGCCCGCGCCGACCCTAGGCTACGGAAGAAAAGAAGGTTCGAATCCTCATGCGGGGCGTGAGAGACAACATCTTCGGCGGCCTTGTTCGTAGCCTTCCGACAACAGTCGAAGATTTTGTCACTGAGGCGAGGAACATCGAGCGTGCAATGCAAGCCCGAGCCAGCCACTACCATCGACCACCCGGCCTCGCTTCCCTCGCGCCGTCTAGCTGCGACCTTGGCTCCAGTATCCCGGCCATTCGCGAGGTCATTCGAGACGTTGTCCGATGGAGCTCCGGAAGCTGCTGCCTGCTGCCAACCAGCTGGCTTCACTGTCGATAGCCGAAGTGGTGTGTGAAGATGTTCAGCGGGCAATTCAACCCGAGGCTCCTGCCAGCGTAGTAGCACCCGAGGAGCCCACCCTGACCTACGCCGCAGTGGCCCGACGGCCACCGCTTCCTCCTCGAACCTATGTTGCGCAGCCCCGACGTCGGTCTCCTGCGCCGCAGCACGACCGCCGCCGCGACGACCAGGTTCAGTACGCCGTCCAAGAGCCCCGCGCACCTCGGAAGACCGACGTGTGCCGAACGCCCGACCGATGCCCTCTGTGTTTCCACTGTGGGGAAGCAAACCACACCTACCACCAATACCCATACCGACGACTCGGGCTGCGGGGGTTCCACCCGAATGACCCACGCCCCCGTTATGGTGAACGCCCCCGGGAGATTGACGAGTGCCTGCGACGACCTCAGTCCCCCGAGCCTGCGTCCCGCCGAGAGTTCCGGTCGCCGTCACCGCGACGTCCAGCTTCGCCGATGCACCGACCCGACGTGAAAGCCTGTCGCCCCTCGCTCCCGCCGGGGAAACTAGGCGCGGCAACCCCTGGAGGTGGAGTTGCCGAAGACGGCTGACGTAAAGAGCCTCCAAAAACGACAGAGCGCTCCCACTCTCCCGACGCTAAGCATCACAACGACGCTCCTGCATTGGTGTCCAACAACCTAAACGTTGTTATCGACGGCCTCGACGCATCGGCACTCGTGGACACCGGAGCAGACTACTCAGTCTTGACTGGGAGGCTCTCCCGCCGCCTTCGAAAAGTCATGACGCCGTGAGATGGACCACAAATAAGAAGCGCCGGAGGACACCTCATTACACCAGTCGGGAGATGCACTGCTCGCATCGAGATCCATAGTGAGACGTGCCCTGTCAAGTTCGTCGTTCTGCAAGGCTGTTCGAGGGTCGTTATTCTCGGAATGGACTTTCTCTGCGAGTATGGCGCCGTCATCGACCTCGGAGCAAACCGGCTAACTCTACGAAAACCCGTTTCATCACCGGACGAACCCAAAGCGACGTCATAGGCGGTCACAGTCCTCACAAATCACGTGAACTTACCGCCGCGGTCGAGTGTTTTCGTGCCTGTCGGGACCACCGAAGCTTTCTGCGGCGAAGTTCTGCTCGAGGGGAGCCTCCAGTTGCTTCTAGAAAGAGGAATAGGCGTCGCAAGAGGGGTAGCTGAACTTCAGGATGGCCGCACTGTGGTCCTCATGACGAACTTCCGAAACGAAGCGCAACAACACACGAAAGGTGCAGCCGTCGGCCACGTCGAGGAACTCCGAAACTCCGCCGAAATCGCCGCTATTACTGACGATTCCTCGACACATCAGCAAGACAGTACGTCGCCAGCGCAGCTCGACATTGACCCTAAGCTTCCGGGCCCGAAACGACGTCAGCTGATTAACCTCCTCGCCGAATACCGCGACTGCTTTGCGACGTCGTCGAAGGTGCTCCAAACCGCCGTTGCGAAGCACCGCATCTTTACCGAGGACGACGCGCGCCCTGTGCATCGACCTCCATACCGAGGCTCCGTTAAAGAAAGGCAGGTGATCCAGGAGCAAGTTCAAGAGATGCTGAACGACGACATAATTCAACCTTCAAGCAGTCTTTGGGCCTCTCCAGTCGTACTGGCTAAGAAGAAAGACGGGACGCTTGGGTTCTGCGTGGACTACCGGCAGCTGAACGCAGTGACAAAGAAAGACGTCCATCCACTCGCCCGCATCGACGACACGTTAGACCAGACCATTCCCGATACTTTTCATCGATGATCTGAAGAGCGGCTACTGGCTGATCGAAGTCGACGAACGGGACCGAGAAAAGACACCCTTCGTCACACCGGATGGGCTGTACGTGTTTCAGGTGATGCCCTTTGGACTATGCACGGCGCCAACAACTTTCCAGCGTGTCATCGACACCGTACTGGCAGGACTGAAGTGGCAGAGCTGTCTCGTCTGCCTTGACGACGTCGTAGTTTTTTCCGGTGACTTAGACGAGAATTTGCGACGATTTCGAGATGTTCTCCAAGCTATACGAACCGCCGAACTCACCCTCAAGCCGTCAAAATGTCGGTTTGCCTATAACGAACTGAAGTTTCTACGTCACGTGATTAGTAACGAAGGTATTCGCCCCGACCCAGAGAAGACTCGCGCCGTCGCAGCATTTCCAGCGCCAAGAGACAAGAATGGCCGTGCGAAGGTTCCTTGGGCTATATGTCTACTATCGGCGCTTCGTCCAAGATTTCGCAAGGTTTTCTGCAACGCTCGCAAACCTCACGAAGGACACCGAGAAGTTCGAATGGGCCGAGGCATTCGACGAGCTGAAGCGACGACTTCAGACTCCTCCTGTTCTTGGACATTTCGACCAGGATGCGGAAACCGAGATTCACACGGACGCAAGTAACGCAGGACTTGGCGCGGTACTGGTTCAAGTACAAGAATGCACCGAGCGAGTCATCGCCTACGCAAGTCGGACATTGTTCAAGGAGGAGAGAAATTACTCCATGACTGAGAAAGAATGCCTTGCGGTCATCTGGGTAATCACGAAGTTTCGTCCGTACTTATACGGGAGCCCGTTCCGCGTAGTCACGGACCACCGCTCCCTCTGCTGGCTTGCAAACCTCAAGGACCCGTCAGGACGCCTCGCGCGATGTAGTCTCCGACTACAAGAGTTCAACATGACCGCGGTCTACAAGTCAGGCCGCAAGCAGAGCGAAGCCGACTGCCTGTCCAGAGGTCCCGTCGGAAGACCTCCCGGCAACAGCGACGACGATGACGACGAGTGTTTCCGGGGGGCAGTGAACACCGACGACATGGCCCGACGTCAACGAGACGATCCTGAGATGCGCGCACTAATAGAGCACCTGGAAGGGCGCAGGAGCGCCATGCCACGTGTTTTTTCTCGAGCCCTGCCGACCTTCGCCATTTAACAAGGTGTACTCTACAAAGAAAACTTCGGGAACAACAACTCGCCGTGGCTGCTTTTAATTCCGACCGACCTTCGAGAGGAGATCTTTCAAGCCTGCCACGACGACTCGACGTCCGGACACCTCGGTTACAGCCGGACACTGGCCCGTATTCGTGAAAAGTATTACTGGTCCGAGCTCTCCAAAACCGTCCACCTATATATATGATCATGCCATGAATGACAGCGACGAAAGAAACCTCCGACGAGGCCGGCCGGACTCTTGCAGTCAATTCTTCCGCCAACAGCACCCTTCCAGCAGATCGGAATGGATCTACTTGGCCCTTTTCCGCCGTCAACCTCGGGAAATTGCTGGATCATCGTCGCCAGAGGTTATCTCATGAGGTACGCCGAAACAGAAGCCCTTCCTTAACTTAACGACTTCCTGTGGAAGTCGTTAAGTTTTTCATCGAATCCATCGTCCTCCGGCACGGCGCTCCCGAAGTCCTGATCTCAGACCGTGGATCTTCGTTCATGGTCCAGCTTACACAAGAAGTACTTCGTCTCAGCCACACCAGTCATTGTCGCACCACGGGACAACACCCGCAGACCAACTGGCTGATGAAACACTCAACAAGACCATCGCCGACATGATTTCCATGTACGTCGACGTGGAGCACAAGACATAGGACAAGGTGTTGCCGTACGTCACCTTTGCCTACAACACGGCCGTGCAAGAGAGCGGGGTTACACACTTTCAACTGGTACATGGTTGCAAAGTGACAATGCTGGAAGTGATGTTACCCCACGAACCGGCTGTAGACGGAAGTGACGACGTTTAGGTGGTTGCCCAACGGTCAGAAGTCCGTCAGCTCGCCAGACTCCGGATTCAAGCCCAACAACGTATTAACACTGTCCACTACAACCTTCGTCGTCGGGACGTCCACTTCCAGCCCGGAGACAGGGTGTGGGTCGGGACACCGATTCGACGCCGGGGTCTCAGCGAGAAACTGCTGAAGCGCTACTTTGAACCCTACAAAGTGCTTCGTCGACTCGTGGATCTGAACTACGAGGTAAAGCCTGACAGAACACGGACTTCATTCACGCCGCCCTCCACGACCGGAAGTCGTCCACGTCGGACGCCTCAAGCCGTAATACGATCAATAGGACTGTGAATTGTGTTTCATAATACGCTCGATAGAATTGTGTTGAACAAGTCTACGTAGTTTGCCAATATTTTTTGTTGCGCTGTTTTTTTTTTTTTGGTTTCCGGCACGTCGCATCGAGACGATGCGCTTTTAAAGGGGGGAGTAATGACACGCGCGTTGGCGAGCAAGCGCGTGCATTGCCGAGTGGTTACCGTGCTTGACTGTCGCGCGGATGGTGTAGGTTCGATTCCAGTTAGCGGACTGTCATTTTATTTATTCTTTCAACTTGGCCTTCTAGTAAGTTCGAGAACATTCTCGTCGGGTCGAGTTTCGAATGTTCTATGCACCGAAAGTTCTACGACGAACGATCGAGAAACCCACGAGGGTTCAAAAGGGATTCCGCAAGGCGAGCGGAGTCAGTCTCGCCCCAGCGTTCAACTCTGCTGTCACGCCGACGCCGACTCCGACGCCCGTGACGCTCTGCTTTCTTCTGTTCCCTTTTATTTTTGGGCACAAGTTCGCTCCATTAAACATTTAGTTTCTTCAGTTGTATCGCCTCATCACTTGCCATTCGTGACAATATTGCACGTACGATGCGTCTCAAGGAAATAACAATGATATTCAATTGTTTTCTTGAATACAAAATTTGACTGGACAATTCCTTTAAAAAAGGATCGAACGCTCTACGCGAATGAAAACAACTGTATGTTGTTAGCAGGCGTCTTGCCAATGAGCCAGTAATTGTTTTATTGAGTATAATTATTCATTATATTAAAGTAATAAGCTAACCTTTAAAATAGTGATTAAGAGTAAATGTGTCAATTGAAAACTCGTAGAGAGCCTTAAGATGGAGGTGTTTGCAACGTGGTGCGCTTTGTGTGCCCCCTTTATCCAGCTTTCAAAAAACGGCCGCATCACCTCTGATACACCCCCTCCAAAGGCGGACGCACATATTTCTATAAGGGGGAGGGGGGGGGGGGTCAGGTGTTGGTCACCATATACTAGGTTTAAGACCCCCTCCCCCCCATTTCCAACCCTAAATTTTTTCACATGAAGAATTCAAGGGGGGGGGGGGGGAGGGTCAGGACTTCCGGACCCCCCCACTGAATCCGCCCCTGACCTCCTCATATAATATGGTGAATTCAGCTGGTAGATCTGGATCGATTTCTAAAATCTGCGAGGGAGGAGAAAATCCCGCTCCTTTCGCCACGCTCTGGATCTACCAGCTGAAGATGCCAGCGCGGATTTGGAGCGGCCCAACGCCCCCAACCGACGTGAACGGAAACGGAAGGGCACTCTTCCCGTGAGCCTCTAGCAGTCTCCCTCCCGGCCCTCCTGTCTCCCGTGCACGATTCCCGCGTTTCTCCCTTCCGCAAACGACAGCATGTCTGATCCCGCGCAGCTGTCAGATCCGGCCGTGCGCCAACTGCTACTGTCCCTCCTCGGAGGACGTGAGGCAACTGGATACAGCAATGGTGAGTTGGCAGAGGTCCGTGCTCCGAGGTCGGCGGACGACTTTCGGGCGAAACACAAAGTGCTTTCTGCGCACGAGCGCGCGTTTCGCGACCACTAAACGACCTGCTCATGCTCACGTTATTATGCTCGAGTTCACCTTAGGATGTGCTGCAGCAGAAGCTCCACCTCGTGTCACCTTAGTGCGAACTAACCGTAGAAACCGGTAGCCTTGACCGGCGCCCTCTCTGCGCGAACGAACGCTTCATGAGCTCGCGACTTTTAGCACGTGCGGCCAACAATAGTGCATGCCTAATTTTGAGACTTGTTCACCTGCAGGGTGGTGCTGTGTGTGGCTCTGCTGCTTGAGCAAGGAGCTCGCGCGTATACAGGATGACCGCGGGTGTTCCTGTCGTAAAATGGACCGCGTAAATAGGCCAAATGAAAGGAAAGCAGTGAAAGTTAAGAGTGTACGTGTGTTTTGGGCTCAAAAAGCACACCATACAAGACATTGTTGTCAGCAACGACTCCTGCACTGCGTGTTCTTGAGGACACCATTTTTTAATTATTCCTATTTTACTTTTCTATACATCAAATAAGCATTTCAAATAACATACCGAAATTGGGATTACAAACACGAAAGACCTGAAAGCTTAGCCAAGCATGTGATTGGAAGGGTTGCGCCCTCTAGGAGTAGCCGTGTAAGCCACTTTCCTTTCCCCGTTATTACATTTTATTCCCATAATGTACATCCATGAAATTGGCACATAGTAAATGCATCACATCAAGACACCTTGAAAAACTTCACTGCTCATTAGACCATATATGAGCCTTGCTGCAATAACATCCTAAGGCCGGTCGCATAGATGTATACATTCCTACATGCACAGCTACAGTAACTTGTGGTCCAGAGTGACTCGGTCAACGGAACCGAAACCATTCAGCATTATCGGTCTGCGAATATTAAAACATAATTGAGCGTGATCAATCTCCAATCTGCATCCAGTGAATGATTCAGGGAAATGCTCTGGGTGTTCCTCTCTGGTACTGGCTATTATGGTCACTGCTTCGGTTACTCAGTGGTAAAATCTTTGATAAAATTTATCGGCCGATGCATCTCCCTCACTCAGATGCTGCCACATCTGCTGCACTCAATGAAAATACCATGACAAACCTTGGCGATCTTATAAGCCAGGCTGGTGTTGCTCGTGACAAGCAGTGCTTGCTCAAAATATTCAGTGGAAATTTGTTCTTGGGAGCCTTTGTTGAAATGGTGATTTGACAATTTTGTGCCTAACCTTACAGGCCAAATGCCTTCTCCTGTGGAAGCGCCTTCAACGGAGGAAGGCCAGGTAGCCCCCAAAAAAGCAAAGAATGCTGGCTGTAAGTGATGTCATTCTACTTCTTTTTTTCCCCGCTTGGCTAGAGAAAGGGGGCAGAACATTGGGCAGATTGATTCTTTGGGGCCATGTTGGCATAAAAAGCTATGTCCAGATTCCAATTCAAAAATCTACTTTTCCCTAAGAAAGCCAGATCTCACTATGATGTCCTCATTTCAACTTTTTATCCAGGGCTTGCATGTTGCATGATGTGGAGGGGTGGCAATATGAGCTGGCACGGAAGAGTTCCGGCAGGAGCAATAAAAATGGCATGTGGATATCTTGAATTGCGTTAAGCTGGTGGCACTTCGCTGTCGGCTCATGTTACCACGGCATCTGTACATATTCACAGATCCAGATAAGCAAACGGCACCAAAAGTTCTATATTCGAGCCTGATCATTGAGTATGCAAGTAGTGCCTAAAAGCGTTTCGCTTCGTTGAAAACTAACATCAATGACAAGCCCTAAGTATTGCAGTAAGTTACTCAATGTCCCTCTTTCAGATGCTGAGTGGACACCAGGAGAAACAAAACTGCTTCTTGATTACTACGAACGTTACTTTCCCCAGATTGGACCGCTAAAAAAATTTAAAAACAAAAAATCTGTATTTATTAGAATCTCTGAAGACCTGAAGACCATATTGAAATCTCAAAAAACGCCCGACCAGTGTACTACGAGGATGAAAACGATTCAAAAGCGGAAGCGACAAGCTGTCAGCTACAACAGCCGTTCTGGTGTTGGACCTGTCGACGTTCCTTACGAGGACGAACTGGATAGAATCAACATGATGGACGACAGTATCGAGCCGGAGGTCATCAGGGACGTGCATGGGGCAACGCACAAGAAGGCTGTGCCAAGCAGTCAAGCAAGGGCGGCCACAGCAGCAGCAGCTGCAGCAGAAGCAGCTGCAGCAGAAGCAATACCAACACCAGCCGACAGTGCTGTAGCCAGCACATCTTCCACAAGCTCAGAAGAGTTGTCCCAACCAGCCAGCAGTGCAGGCACCCCTCATCGTTCAGGAAGGGTGAACTCTGCACGCACGGGGCATATGAAGGAGTTCTTCACTGAGATGGCGAAGCTTGAGGAAGCAAGAGCGGTACGAAAAGCACGACAGGACGAGTTGAAGGAAGAAAGGCATGCAGCCAAAAGGAAGATAAAGGAAGAGAAGTGTGCAGCCAAAAGGAAGCTAAAGGAAGAGGTGCGGCTGGAACGACAAGAAATGCACCGAGAGAAAATGCGGCTTCTCGCCATGCTTGTGACCCAGCCTGAGACGAAACAGGATTGAAAGACCTTTTTTACAATAGCTGTATTCTCGACACAAGTGCAATAAATTCATAATTTGCAAGTGGGCTTTCCTTCTAATCTGAATTGGATACTTCAAAAGATGGTTAGGTAAACTTACCTTAAAAAGTACTTGAGCATACAAATTCTGTGATCATGGCAAGGACAGCTTAAATACTGAGAATAAAACACAACGAAAAGAGAGCATTTGCAAACACAAATACAGGAATATACATACTGGAAGTAGAAATGTTTATATTGAAATTTCATTTCATTCTTTATTTGGATTTTCACCGGCAATGCCGGGTAGGGAGGCAGGGGCAAAAGGCATTTCTGCCTGACGGGACCCCCACACCCTGTACAGTTCAGAGCAGCACGCAGAGTACATTTGCCAAGCTAAAAAAATACGCCAGTAAACATGTTCCATGACTAAAACGCCGAGCAACATAAAAATAGCAATACAGTTAAAATAAAATTGCAATAAAACTAGAAGCAGAAATAACAGTAACACTTGTCAGCCCTCAGCTGCTTTTTAAAATGTTACAGTTTAAACGGCAAGAAGAGACATAAAAATATGCACAGTTAAGGATGAATCTATTTCACGCAAAACAAAATTGTCATGAGAATGAAACAAGAACATGGTCTAAAGCACAGTAGAAGACTGATTCCAGATCCGCAGGGGAGAACGGCGATAAAATCAGAAGCACAAGCAAGATCAACACTTGTCACAGCCCTTTGTTGCTTTGAAAATAATAGTCCGAACGGCAAGACGAGACAAAATGTGGATAAATAAAAAATAATATATTCACGCAAAACCGAAGTGGTCAGCAGGGAAACAAGCACAAGTAGAAGACGCATCCCAGGTCTGCACGGGAATGGTGACATGGTGAAGTAATGCTAAATATATACACACCGCAGAGTCACATTGTGAATGTACATTGTGAATCGATCTTCGCATTGTCATGGTACAGTGAACCGGTACTCTACTTCAGTGGTTCTCAACCATTGATGTTTCGGGGACCCCTTGTGGATCGGCGGAGATGGTGGAGGACCCCGTTTGTGATGAGGGGAAGGGAAAGGTGTAGGTTAATTATGATAATGATTTATTAAGTGGATAAAACTAAGGGCTGGAGCGAAGTAGACTTCTCTCATTGACACACAGACGAGAAAACTCACCCGAAAATTGGAACGTTTCTTGTCAATCTGATAAACGACAATTTTTATTGCCGGGCTTGACTGACGAGGCAGGGCTTCGAGGACCCCTAGAATGCCTTCGCGGCTTCAAAAGGTCCGCGGACCCCCATTTGAGAACCACTGCTCTACTTTATGGTTGAATCTGAATATGCAAACCTTACCCTGTCTATCGACAGTGTTTATCAAAAGCCCAGATCCCATGGCTCGCTGGTCGGTGCAGGCTCGCTTTCGTACTGTAGTGCTGCTAACGTTGGGGGGGAAGGGGTCATGCTACAAATCGCTTCACTCTCCCCCGACGATGGCAGTACCACAGTATGGGAGCAAGCTCACATCCATGGGCTCTGGACTTTTGACGAAGACTGTACATTAGTCTTCAATATGGGGGTGAACACATGAGCGTTGTTCGATCGCCATTACCAGCCCATCAAAGCAGTGTCAACACAAATAAAGACCACCGCATGTTTCTTTTCTCTGTGCATGCGCATTCTCTCACCATTATTCCTGTTGGTGCTGCTTTGAAACGTGGTAGTGGCGACCGAATGGTGCGGACATGTTCACCCTCGTATTGAGGATGGCTGTACATGGGATAGGGAGGGCAATGTATACACTTATGAAGTTCACGCTACCAGCAAAATCTGTCCTTAAAATACTATCGCGATTCTGCCCAACTCTTCTTCAAAAAGGCTTGTTGGGGGTGTTGAAACCTCACTACCTGTTACCAAGGCCACTGCCTGAGTACGAAATGGGTCACTGCCAGCGCAAAAAAGAAACTATCATACACAAAAAAAAAGAATTGGAAGGAATGCCATGCCACATTGATGGGGAGGGAAAAAGCAAGAACTCGGGCAGACGCCCTTTGTCCCCAAGACCTAAATTCTACAGGCGTCCAATGAGGTTGTGAAAATAAGCTTGCGAGTTTGCGTCTCCGGATGGTGACTCATCTCAGCCCCATTTGGGCAATAACCCTGTCCCTCTTCTCCTCTCCACGTCTGCGGAGGATAGAATCTGTGGCTGTCATGGGCCCAAACTCCTCCAGGGAGTCAGTGTCTGGGCATCTATTGTCCCCGTCTTCGGGGTCCTCCACCACGCTATGCTCTCCAGCCTCAATGCAGAGGTTGTGGAGGATGCAGCAAGCAATAATAAACCTTGCCGAGTGGTCCACAGTAATGAATTCGAGGAGCTTTAGCTGCCTGAAACGCTTTTTCAGGTCAGCAAAAGCATTCTCTATCAGCACACGAGTGCCTGAGAATTTCAAGTTGAAATTCCTCTGCTTTGTCGTCAGACGACCATAATCCCGGAAGGGAGTTAGCATGTACTCTCTTAAAGGATACGCCGCATCGCCGAGGATGTGGTACTGGCTCCTGCGGCAGATCTCCGGGAGCTTCTCTGCAATGCTGGATGTTCGGTACACCCTGGCATCATGGACCTTGCTTGGGTGCCCCGTAGTTACATCCAGGAACCGCTTGTGGCGGTCACAGATGGCCTGCAGCGTCAACGACGGGTAGCCATGCCGGTTGACGTACGTGGACCGGATCTTTTTGGCTGGGCACTCAATGGCGATGTATGAACCGTCAATGCAGCCAATTGTGCCAGGCACACCGGATACCTGCAGCAAGAAAGGTAGACAAAAGTTTCACTCGGTGTTCTGAGATGTTTTGTCAGACGAGACGGAATGACAGCTAGCGCTGAATTTGGTTTAAATTGTTCCACTGTTATATCCTCGGTGTCTAGTAAGTTACTGACAACAAAAGAATTAAAACAAACTCGACACGTAGGATGACGAACACATCTTTCAACTAGCAGCTGCATGAGTGAATTCTCAAGCATTCTTGGTGGTCAAACTAAACAACAAAAATTTAGAAAAAAAATGTGTGAAAGGTATGAGGAAAGTGCCAACTACAAAAATCAAAATCAGAAAGAAAGAATTGAGCCAGAAAAAGCTATTTAATCAGCTGAAAGCTAATTTGCAGCCATGCAAGCTTTGGAGTCCCATTTTTAGACAGGAACAGCGATGGTGCGGATACATTATTGTGAATTGCTCTCATGGTGAATGATTCAATGATTTCCTTTCCCATCTGCTCCCTCGCCTTCCCAAATTCACTATGCTTATATCTTGGGTATACACAAACTCATGTTTACAAACAAACCAAAGCGCCTTTAGCGGACGCCACCAGCGCCGTGCATGCGCGATAGGGGTGTGGGCAAGAAGCTCGCCGTCGCCCATAAACAAACCATTGAAATGCAATGTTGTGGGCGTCGGTGTGAGTCCCCCTGCCCTTTTTCGCGTTTGAATTGTTGATTCTACGTCTTCCTGGCGATGTCTGACTACTTGAGCGGCGTCAGCGAAATTACCAAGGCTCGTTACACCGCAAAACTTCGCGTGAATAACGTTACATCTGGCGATACATTCCGCGTGGACGCCGTAGTATGTACGCTAAAGCCTGATTCGCATGATGAGATTTCGCTCGCAATTTTCAGTCGTGATGCCGCTCGGGCTGCAAATGCGTGAACCGTAGCTGAGATGGTCGACGTCGATACTGATAATCGCAAGCAGAATCGGACCAAGTGAATTAGGCATTACAAGTCGGTGATGGTCACTGGTAACAATGATCAACATATCCTTGTGTCTACTGTTTACGTCGAGCCTGCTTACCAACCTTCAGACTTAAGTCTTTTGAGGCCTGCACTTACTTCTTATCGCAAGTACCGGGCCAACATTTGTTCTACGGGCCGGCGTCGTCTAAGAGAGCAGACAACAAAACGTTTGAAAGAGCAGACGACAGTTCGAACGATCATGCGGCCGTTTGAACTTGAAGACGCACTGAACGTAGTCCGCAGGTGGTCCGCACAACTTGACGGTTTTCTGGCGTCCATGTTGGAACAAAACAAATAAATCTGATGACCACAAGTATCCGTGAATTCAACCCAAAGTGCTTTCCGCCCAAGCAACCGTTGTCCGACGGCGTCTGCTTTTCCCTTTTCACGGCACATATCCAAATTCTCGGACAAACCGAGCACGTGAAAACTGACCTTCAAACCTTTCTCGACTCTTTTGGTACGGCCCCAGTCGAAGTGCGACCGACGCGCCACCACCGCGCCTAACATCACAGAGTTGAGTTTGTGTATAAGACTCCTATTAGCAGTAATAAGTCTCACAGGCGGCCTTCTAGCGGCCTGTTGGAGTGATGCTACGGAAAGAAGTTTTTCCTAGTTACTTTGCAAATGGTTGGGTATCGGCTGCCAATAAGTTCTAATATTTTTGCTGTTTTTAGTACCACACCTATGTGTTCATCTGTGCGATCAAATTCTCGCAAGGAGGAAATATGTTCTCGTCGTGACGTCACGGAAAGGGTGCAGCGACCATTCAGTGAGCGGCGACTGCAGAGACACATGCCCGTTTTCAGGGATAGTATATCATATAAAATGTTCCAGTAAGCTCCCTACTGTTAAGGTGCGATGATCACCAGCACTACCTGTTTGTCCTCTATTTATGGAGTGTTGTTTTATCCGTCTATTACTATGCCTACGGTTAACTGTGCTCTTTCTCACGAGACTTGCACAAAGTACTTTTGGCCGAACGCAAAGAACTTTGTCGTGCATTGCGATATTCGCCAACGTATGAAGATGTCACCTGCAGCGCCACTTCGACAGTTGCAACCGATGAAGGTCGCTCTCCAATTTACATGGCGTGGTTAGATATTGTTGGACCTTTCAAGACATCTCATGGATGAATGAATGGTAATGAATATACCCTTTTTAACAGGCAGCAGCTTGCGCCACCTAGCCTAACTCATATTTGATATATTGATATATTTGTAGCTCCTCACGAAATTCGTGAGGTAGTGCACACTGCACAGCCTTTTTTAGGAGATACAGCTAGAATAATTGAATCATAGTACAAACCTCTTCAAAGTCTCTTGACAGGCGCTCCAGATCCTCGGGGAACTTGATGAGGCGCGGTCCGATGCTCAGGATGAAATCCAGAACTCGATCCATCATGCCGTGAAGCGTGCTCTCACCCAGGTTGAAACGTCCGGCAACGTCTCTGATGCATGCTTTGTTAGCCGCGTACCTGAGTTTTGTACATAGAATGAAAACAAAAATCAATGGGAATGAACACGGAGAACCACAGTCAAGTACTCACCAGAGAAATGACAGCAGGTGCTCCTCTGCGCTCTTCGCTGGCGATCCTCCGTGATCGGCAGCGGGGTACATAGGAGACGCCGCAAACTCGTCGATCAGCTTGTAGGCTGTTCGCCTCGAGATGCGAAAGTTCCGACGGAACTGGAAGCAAAGGTTTTCTTTGCTTACGCAAGCTGAACCGAACACATATAAGACGAAGTACGAGACGTATCGCTTACCTCCTCGTCCCAGTAGACGTGAACCGTTCGCTCGATGTAATCCTCGATCTTGGGTCTCTTGTTACGAGGTCCGAAGAGCTCCGTGAACTTTCGTTCGAAAAGTAGCCGCGAACGCGATTCGTCGGAGCTGCTGCCCGAGCTCGAACTTGAACTGCTACTTGAGCTCGAACTGGAACTGTCTGAGCTCTCTGAATCGTCGCTTTCACACAGCAGGAGCACCGACGCACGCAAGTTCGGTCCCGCCATCGACGCCATTTCGCACAACAGCGCGATCCACTCGAGGCACTCGAGGGCCTGCCGCGCAGGCGCAAAGGAAGTGACGTAGCGCGCTGCAATCGAGCACCAGCCGATTTCCGGAAAGCTCGCCCGAATTCCGCGGAGCGGTTTCGCCGCTCTTTGAGTCGCTCCACGGAGCTCGCGCTGCCACAAATCTGCGAGCTGAAGATGGCCAACTTGATCCGAATCCGCGAGGTGAAGATGCGCGCCCCAAAAGGAGCGGGTTTTGAGTGCGCCAGATCTACCAGCTGAATTCACCATTAATTTGTGACACAGCGTCGACCAATCAGGAGACCTCTACTCCATCTCACAAATGTCTGCAGTGAAGACAAAGGCACAGGCGCGTGAGCCTAGCTCAGCGAAACGCTTTTGTTTGTAAGAGACCTCGTGCATAGGAGGAACTTTCCAAAACCACGCGCTCGTGCACATGCCTTTGTCTGCACTGCTAGAAC
>JABSTQ010008963.1:0-18167 GCA_013358835.2 Ixodes persulcatus
GGATTCTTCTTCGTCGTCGTCCATTTTGTTTCCTATGATGAATTCCTACCAACGCGCCCAACTCTCCATTCTTCTATAATAGCTGGAAAGGTTGCCGCCATCTACGAGCGACGGCGGAAATCATACTGGTTGTATGCTTGCCGCCATTGCTTATAGATGGCGGTAGCTGTCCAGGCAGGTTTGTGTCGACATACCGGACACGATCCTGGGGAACCTAGCCCTTAACAGCTCCGCTGTAAAAAGGCATAGTATATTTAACCACAAACTTATGGATGTAAGTTTTCACTGTTACTTTTCAGCCCACTTTTCTGTCGAGAAAGCGTGTACCGTCAATCTTGCAAAAGTAAAGCCAAGCTTTTTTTTTTGTTTTCTTTATGGGGGGGGGGGGGGGGGGGCTCTACTCTTTAAACATATGCACATGTCCTGAAGTCTTCTCAGTTTTGAATTGGCATATTTCTTTTTTGAGCTGAGCTAAAAGCTTTGTTTGCTTACGTTTCACACTCACCATGGCCTCTGACCATTTTGCTTTCAACAGATATTGTCTTTCCCACTTCCTAACTGACCACAAAACGTCCAACCTTGCTTTTTATGCACTAAGAGTGCATCTGACAAATGAATGGGATTATCACATGCCGTCCTTGACCTCAAACAACAATCGGGGAGGGGCAAAAGGCACATTAAGGCTGAAAACCTGAAAAACCTTACCATCTTTAGGTAGGCAGGTCTTATCAAGACAGACCACAAACATTTGTGTGCAGACTGTGACCTCTAGGGTTAACATTCTGTTTGTGTTGACCTATTTTAGAAAACTTGCATTCATAATAAGGAGACAAGAAGCATGTATATTCCCAATTCATTCCCAAAAAAAGTGGTCCATAGTTGGACTGTGGGTTTCTATATTAACGGGCCACAATTACATAGCAACAAATCCCTCCGCAAAAAATTTTTTAGAAATTGCAGAGGGTCATACTAATGAGATGTGACTGTAAATACTTGTTTGCCAAACTAACCTCAATTTTGTCAAGTTGCCAGTTTATTTCGGGAGGGCCATTTGAGTGGAGAAGGGTAGTACAGTCAAAACCTGTTATATTGAACTCGCAAAAAACTGTCTACCAATTTGATATACCAGGTAGGAAGTTCTAATGAATTTGACAACAAACAGGAACACCACATTTATGAAAGTAGTTTACTCTCAAAGGAGCCTCTGTACGTCAGGAGGGGCGCACCATGCGGCTATTCAGTGGCCGCTTTCTCGTTTTTAAGGTCTCACCGGCTCACCCTCTCCTCGCTCCCTTCGCAAAAGAGAATTTTTTCGTTTCTTCCCAGTGGTCAGCTTTTTTTTTTTTTTTTTTTTTCAAGCGGCCACAACGCAAACCGGCGCATTGGGGGAAAGCCAGCTCTGCAAGCTGGCTTTTCCCCAATGTGCTTGCCTCTTTGGGTGAAAGCCAGCTTGCAGAGATAAACACCGCTCTTGGCAGTTCAATATATTGGGAGACGCTGCAATTTTTGTTCAATGTAACCACATTTTCGCTGTGCATTTCCATTGCAGCTACTAGTCTGTTCAGAAATAGTGTGATATAAGGGATAGTTCGAATTAACCTGGTTCACATAATCGTGTTTGACTGTAGTATCTGCCCTGCCCAATGATTTCATGCCAGGTAAAAGGCCTCTTGCAACATTTTTACCTTTTAGTTTCACTCTTGTTGCTTAATGGCTTCCTACTTTGCTGGGTGCATTGGAGCTTTATATTGTGTTTTTTTTTATATTCAGACCTGCCAACCAAGTGCAATGATGTTTATTTTGTTCCTATTTACTTCAAAGTGTGATAATCTATTGTCATTGACAGGTCAAGAACAGAGTACGGGTGGGAGAGGAGGAACCAGACGGGAGGTTGGAGCTGAGAAGCTTTTTCCTCTCACCCCAAGCTTTCGCCCACCCCTCCTCTCCCACTTGGTTCTTACCCTCTTACTGACTAGACTCCATATGTACTCCTTTCCTTGCTTCCCAAAAACAACTGCTCACAGCTAGTACTCACCAAATAGAAACTATTTGGGATATTTCTGTGTCATTTTATTAACATATTTCTCTGCATAATTTGTCATACACAACTGAAAAAAATGAATGATCCCATTGAAAACTAGGTCGCATGCCAGCAAAGGAATGATGAATAATATAGACTATATGAGATGCTATAATGTACTATAGCAGCCAGTATGCTGGCTGCTGTAGTACATTAGCGCATGCCAGCACTCCCTAAACTAAACAAAATAAAAACGATGCCTACAGGCATACTCCTGGTATATTTTGTTCTTTATCTCTACGACCATGCATTCCTTGATACTTGCACCAAAGCATGTTTTTATGTCCCATAATGCCGACATGTACCTTCAGTTCTCATAAATATGCCCCAGTGTGATCACACATTATACTTTTCCTGCATTACAAATATTGCCAGTGTTCCGTATAGGTTTGGTGAGCACTTTGAACTGAAATCTCGGCTACTTGGTGCTTGCTTCATCAATTTTTGGGCACCTCTGGCAGCAGAGAGCAATACTGCCTTGAACTCAGGGCTGTGAGATCATTAATGAGGTCAAGCACAGTAATGGTAATGCTCGATACAGAATGCAGAGAGAGACTGACAACACTTGCAACTATTCGAACAAAATGCTACACAGCAAATAAAAGGGGATCATCGAAAAAATAAAACAAACATTTCTGGCAAGGCATGGGGAAAAAACTGCTTCAGCCAACCAACCCGAGCGTCGGACTGAGACCTGTACCAAGCTCCTGTGGTGTGTATTCCTACTTGGGGCAACCAGACGGGTGGAGCGCTTTCTGCTCACTCAAGTCCACATGGAAAATTCCTCATTACTTTTTGGATTTTTTGTGAAGTCACATAGTGTCAATACGCTTGAAAACCCACAAAGCATTTTTGTCACCTCGGACATGTCACATGTAATTCAGAGACAAAAATAAAGCGAAAATTTCATAGTAAGACATTAGAAAGCACACTTAAGAACAATCCTGCAAAGAAAGCAATAACCCGAAAGAATATTTAAAGCACCCGGTAAAAGGCGACTCACAAATTCCGTCTGGTTTCTTCGAGAGTTCCCCAAGACAATCAAAAATAACTGACTGTTTCAGGGACTTCCAATGCTGTTTTTTCACTGACCTTTCATGTATATATGAAGCAAGTAAGATAAACACAAAACGAGTAGTCTAACCATGATACTGCACTCATTACAACAAATTTCAAATTTCTATTTCTGTGTGGATCGCATTTTCATGCCCGGTGACTACTAAACAGTCGTGCTTCTCCTGCGTTCATTTTCCTGCTCACGACGAAATTGCTGGCACTCATCTCTGCTCCATAAGACACATCCAGTGCGCCAAGGTTGAAAGTGCATTAAAGTGTAAGCACTGGACGATAGTTTCTGAAATAATAAAAAAATGTGCCAAGCGCACAAAAAAACATGAATACACTGCATTTGCTCGGCACGAACAGCTACACATAGAAGAGCAAGAAACTTCAATCATTTTATGGCGGCCATGTCACGTCGTCCCAAGATGGGACGTGATGGGACGTCGTTCCCAAGATGGATTTGACAGCGGGTGAAAAGGTCTTCAGGACCAAGGGTACAACTAGAGCGACTGTATATTGTCATGAATAATTGGTGACGATGCCAGCAGGGGCAATTTCCCGGAAATAGCGTTTGCATATGTAGTGAGTGGCCTTAGGGACAACTGGGTGCTTAGACAGCTGGTGTCAAGCCTTTGTATACAGTTTTGTACTGCCAGGTAACTTCGCCAGCGGGGCAGCAGAAGTACCGAGCGTACGTCTGCCTCACCTTCTTGGCATCGTCATTGTAATGTTAGAGCTGTGCGGCCCACATCTACAAGGGCACCGCCATCGTTCACCTCGGCCCTCCAGTGGCCAGGCACCACATCCCCCAGCGTACCTTCTTGGTCGGCATAGCCCGCAGGGCAGTAGCGCGTTCCCCTTGCTCACTCTCGTCACACGTCCTCAGGTAGTTGTGCAAGCTGACGCATGCCCAGACAATCGCCTCCAGATTCTCCTCTGAGGCCTGGATCGGCTGTCTGAAGATGCGCCATCTTGCAACCAAGATGCCAAAGGTGTTCTCTATAACCCTCCGTGCTCTGAGAGTCTATAGTTGAACACCTTTGGCACCACCGTGAGGTCTTTCCTTGGATAAGGGCGCATGAGGTTGGGAGCAGGGGGAACGCCTCATCAGCCACAAACACGTAGGGCAGTTTAGTTGCGGTGTTCCAGGGAGGTATGCAGGGGGAGGAAGGCCAAGGCCTCCAGTCAATAAGGACTGCCCCATTTCGGAGCCCCGGAAAATACCCCCGTCGCTGAAACGACCTGGCTGGCCCACGTCCACAAGTGTAAACTTGTATGTAGCATCACAACTTGCGAGGAGGACGGTGCTGTGGAATCCCTTGTAGTTGTATGTGTCGGAGCCTGCGCCAGGGAGGGCTTGGATGGTCACGTGTTTCCCATCCAGAGCTCCGACACAGTTGGGGAAATTCCACAGCCTCGCGAAGTTGCCTGCCATCCGCTCCCACTGGGCCATGTTGGGAGGCTAGAGCAATAATGTACTTATGAGTTGTGGTCAGTTCGACCGCCTCACGAAAACCACACTCAAGGCACTGGATCCGGACAACAAGAAAACAAGAACGCTGTATTAATAGAGAATTCAAGACGAGATGTTTTGTGCTTACAGAACACAATACAGTTAGAAAACCAATTCACGGAACTCGCAACATCCGAATGGCACCACAGCCCTTGCTGTGGTTTGTCCAAATATCGCGTCTCTGCTTATATTGTCACGTCCGCACTTGCTTCCACACCAAGTCTCCTCCGTGAGTATGTTGACAAGAGGCTTATTTTGCTATGTGGCTTGCATAGGTCGATCTAACGCAAAAATTAACCTACCCTAGCCTGGGACGAGGACGTGCCAGAGCTAAAAGCAGCCGCCGAAATGCTGCGGAAAAAGTAGGTGCTGATGAAACGTTTCAAGATATGTCATGAAACAATTCATCTGCCTCGCTGGCGACAGGATCGCCAGCAAGGCAGGTTCCACACTGTGGTATGCCTGCCACGTACCATTGCCAACTTTACCAAATTAAACTTGTGTGGAGCGATGTGAAAATACTTCGTTGCCGCTGCAAACACTACATTCAAATGAAGGATTTGGAGCCACTTTCTGGAGGGGATACAGCAAGTGACGAGCCGAGAAGTGAAAAAACTTTGCGAGACATTTTGGTGACGAAGAAAAAAATTATGAGAAAAAACAGACCACACTCATCGACGATTTTGTCGATCTCAGCGTCCCTTGATCATCGGCCTTGCTGAGAAGCCACAGGCTCTGATGACACAAGCACGGATGACGAAAATATTGGATGTCAACCTCTGTGACAGACTTTAATCGAGGGTGATGTGCACCACGCAGCATAAACTCAAATTTTCAAGCTGATTAAGCAGTAGACGTACAATTGTGTGCAGATTCTGGCAGCTACGACAAGACTACCTCACCAAAGCATGTGTTTTTTTGGAACAGCAGCTATCAGAGCCAACATCAGCAGCTCAGGAAACAGCAGACGCAGAAATATAGAGCAAAATCTGGCATGCAAAGTAGTTGCGGCCCAGCATAAACTCATATTTTCGAGCTGATTAAGCACTAGACGTACAATTGTGTGCAGATTCTGGCAGCTACGACAAGACTAACTCACCAAAGCATGTCTTTTTTTGGAACAGCAGCTATCAGAGTCAACATTAGCAGCTCAGGAAACAGCAACGCAGAAATATAGAGCAAAATCTGGCATGCAAAGCAGTCGCGGCCCAGCATAAACTCATATTTTCGAGCTGATTAAGCACTAGACGTACAATTGTGTGCAGATTCTGGCAGCTACGACAAGACTACCTCACCAAAGCATGTGTTTTTTTTGGAACAGCAGCTATCAGAGTCAACATTAGCAGCTCAGGAAACAGCAGACGCAGAAATATAGAGCAAAATTTGGCATGCAAAGCAGTTGCGGCCCAGCATAAACTCGTATTTTCGAGCTGATTAAGCACTAGACGTACAATTGTGTGCAGATTCTGGCAGCTACGACAAGACTACCTCACCAAAGCATGTGTTTTTTTGGAACAGCAGCTATCAGAGTCAACATTAGCAGCTCAGGAAACAGCAGACGCAGAAATATAGAGCAAAATCTGGCATGCAAAGCAGTCGCGGCCCAGCATAAACTCATATTTTCGAGCTGATTAAGCACTAGACGTACAATTGTGTGCAGATTCTGGCAGCTACGACAAGACTACCTCACCAAAGCATGTGTTTTTTTGGAACAGCAGCTATCAGAGTCAACATTAGCAGCTCAGGAAACAGCAGACGCAGAAATATAGAGCAAAATTTGGCATGCAAAGCAGTCGCGGCTCAACAAAAACCGATTTTTTAAAGCATTGTTTCATCGCTACTTCTAACACTCTGGCTGCGGGCACCTGGAGGAGACGACAAGGCGCTGAGGAACACCTTGTAGGAGGCATTCGCCGTCCTAATTGGTCGAGGGCATCTGTAGCTTCCGTAGGGAGGCACGCAATAGCACGAATGCAACGAAAAACGTATATGCCGTCACAAACTAGCCTCACAGGTGTTCGGGTCGTTGTCAAAAGTGATGTTCGGAGGGACTGTTAGCGTTTAGTAACCAGTATTTTATACCTTTTCTCCCTTTTAAGGGGTTACATTGTTCCCCTCATGATATGACGCAGGCAAACGAAGCGCGCTGTTCCGGCTGACCCACATGCGTGCCAGTACGCCAAGCCCGTTCTCATTCTTCGTGTACAGCTTTGCCCTCCCGGTTTCTTTTGCTGGAAAGGTGCTAAGTTTCATTTCACCTCTGGTAGTAGTGACACAAAGCCTGAAGGTCCGTATCACCGTGAAACTGCTCGTGCGCACCAAAGGCCTCCTGAGTTCGCTCGAGCCATGGCCAGAGCAGGCTCATCTCGCCAGGTGAAGCAGGCGAGACTTGCCTGTTTTGCGGCGGCAGAACTGGAGCGTTTGCCCAGCGTAGGTAGACAAGCACAAAAACTCATGCGAAGAGGAGCGTAAGAAATGACGGCGACGGAGGAAGAAGTAGCATGACGTTTTGAGCAGATAGCCTCGCGGCTTCGTCGTGCATTCGGTCGCCAGGAGCTTGCACGAGCAGACGACAAGGAGTCGACGTGCGGAAGAACATGTTAGGGGCGTTGGCCATCCTCATTGGCTGAGGAAATCCGTAGGTTCCACACTGCTGCACGGAACTACTGAGACGGAGTATAGACACGAGCCATGTTATGCTTGCCTTTCTGAGCATATACAATAAGGGCTGTGTTTCACACGCCTCATGCACTGGTAATACAGTTAAGTGCTGAGCAAGCACATATGCTTACAGTTCTGTACAGTGGGTCCAGCACTCTATGCAGCGCCCGACAGGTTTCCCCAATGATGAGGGAGGTCGTTGAGCGTCCGATCCTGTAACAGGACGCGCAGATTCTCTGCGAGGATCCGTGCGCCAGGTACCTAAAACATTGAAATTGATAGCCATCATAAGCACATGTAAACAAGCAGGTGGCCTAACAAGTCAACCTTACAGCGGTAAATTTCAATAAGCCTCCAATTGCATATATTGGTGAGCAAAGAGTAGACTGAAAAACTATGCCAGTAGTTGCTAGCAGTAGTCTAGCATATAAAAGAAGACAAAATCACAGAGAGTAATGGTCGTGTCATCTTCTTACCTACCTCCCAAGCGATTTTAAATAAGGAAGTTAGTTTACAGAAAGTTCATTTATAAATTCCTGTTAATCGCTTCGTCTACCTTTCTGCCTTGATTGAACTATTTTGGTTAGGACAACCATTGAGTAACCTTCAAGGAGACTGAAGCGGGTCAAGTATCGTGCCAAGGTGAAGATCTGAAAAACATGACAAAAACAAACTCTACAAGTGAGGCCCCTCCTCGCTTCAGTATGGTGCAACACAAGACAGTTACGGTGCTGTGACAAAGTGAAATACAGGTGGAGCATCCCGCCTAATGCATACTACAGCACAGAAACAGGTCTATTATGTTGACGACATGTTCAGGGATGAAACTGTACATGCCTAAGTTTCAATTATCAAATCTCTACAACCGATGTTTCAATATTGGGGGAGGAAGGGGGAGGGCGGTTGTTGCCCTTAGGAGGGTAGGGGGTTCCAAACAATAGTAAAAAAAAGTGCCACGCAAACAAAACAACCAACAACCTCGTCAGCAGCACCTCATTGATCCATATTAGAGCTGCAATACAAAGTTCAGGTACCATTCTTTCCACTCTTTCGCAGATCGAGAGATAATAAAGCTTACTAGAACCGCACGAATAGCAAAAAGTAAAATTGACTGTTGCAACTCATATTCGCGGTAGTACACATCGCGACACTGTTAGCGCGAACACAACATCGGCACATTTTCTCATTGTACTTCTAAAGAGTATTAGCGAGCACAAAAGTTTAGCGCTTAATTTATAGAACTAAATGAGCTCTTTCCGTAGCAATAATAACTTGGATGACATCCCTTGGTTTCAAAAAGAAAAACTGGAAAAACCGGCGATCGCCTGTTCGCGCTAACAGTGTCGCGCTCTGTACGTTCGGAATCCCCCGAATGTAATCAAGGTATGTACTTCCTATTAAGGTGCCCTGGCTTACCGGATTGTTAGCGATAGCCGCTCAGCTGGGGAGATCGGCTTCCTCCAAGGAGTTGCCTCTCTTTGTAGTTGGGGCCCGACCAGAGCAAGTAGCTGGTCGAACCTGCACAAAAATAGCAATAGCAGTCAGCTCCTGTGTGCGCGGCTGGCTTCGTTTTACAAGCGATTCCTAGGGAGGAACACACACCTTTGCCGCGTCATCCTGAAGTACTGGAAGAAGTCGCTCCCGTTGTCCAGACGCATATCTCGAACGAGGTGGTGAAACTCGCCAAACGTTTCCCTCGATCGAAGAAGGAACCGTATCCACTCTCGACAGTGGCGCCTTCGTCGAGACCGCAGAATCATCGCAGCGGTGGCTCGCGCTATCAGTGCCCAGTCCGTGTTGCTGCCGGATTGAGCAACGTAGCTCTCGATGCACTGAACAAACAGCGCATGCAGGATATCGGGACTTTCACAGTTCGGAGACATGTCACCGGTGCAGACCACACGAAAGTCGACCGTCCGCTCGCTGGCCGCCATGTCTGTCAGTGTTGCCTGGCTAGCTCGCTTGCTGTTGGCTAATCTCAGACAATGCAGGTGGTTTGCTATTGGTCGTTGCATATTTTCAACGGAGCTTTGACGGAACAGTGTGAACGTGCTGTACGCAAGCGGAACGTAACGTAACATAACATAACGTAACGTAACTTAACATAACGTAAGAAACGGCCCAGTGTGAACCAGCCTTAACTCGGAATCGTGCGCGTGGTACCGCCTCGGAGATAGCACTTCCTGACATGGCACCTATAAAGCAAGAAGTCACGACAGCTCAACTGAGCGATAGGCTTAACTGGATAAAAAGCAAGATGCGCTGACGCGGCGAAATGCGGCGCAATGCCCCAGGCGGTATCTCGAGTTTAGGAATGTGTAGCAGACGCTCCTCAGCCACCAGCGCTATCTCCGAGGCGGTACCACGTGCCCGATTCCTAGTTAGGTGCTGTGCCGCAGAAGAGCTGAAAAACACATCTTTGCAGGCATAGTAGGACGCGCATGCGCTTTTGTGTGATCTCGAAACCAGGCGACCCGCCGGCAGATGGCAGAGCAATGCGTTTCAGCCGCAGCTCGCGCGTCCTGGAGATTTTGTCCCCGACTGTACATCTTGGGTCCAATTACGCTTAGGAATGCATGCCCCTTGAGATCGTCCTTGACTTTGTGCGCAAGAAAAAAAGAAGTCAACCTCTCTTCATATGAGGGCCAGTCACTCACAGTTCCGTCGAAGGTTTCTACTTGTCCTATATGACTGGAGGCTGCCATCGTGAGAAGTGAGGCTCCTGTGCCAAGTATCCAGCTCAGTTCTGGTTGGCGGTGCTACGCTGAATCTTTCCTTGCAGTTTCACGGCTTCCTTTCCGCGTCTTGAGTCCGCTCCATCATCCTCGTCCCCAGCTCTGATGTTCGCGGGCAGATACAAGCATGAAGCGGTAGGTAGGTAGGAACGTTTATTTCACTTTTTTGCATTAAGAAATGCTGCGGTGAAAGGGTTTAGGGTACTGGAGCGGGGGACAGGGGGCCTCCTTGAAGCCGCGTACCGACAGGGGGAGCTGCAGGGTCCTGGACGTACGCGAGCAGCGATCGCCAGAGTTCGATAGCGGTCACTTTGGGGAAGGAGGGGTCCGGGCAGGCCCAGGCATGCAGCGAGGTAGGCCTGAAACTCTGCTGGATGGTAGCCAACGTGCGGGTTCGGGGCTCCGAGTATAACGGGCAGTCCCAGAGCAGGTGCTCCAGATCAGCGTTTTTGTGGCACAATGCGCATGTACCAGAAAGGTTGGTGGTAGCAGCACCATTGCCCTTTTCGCGGTGGCTGCTGCTGTGCTGACGGAACCGCTGTAGCAGGTAAGGGGTGAGGATGGTCCCAGTCTGAATTTGGCGAAGCGTGACAAGCTGCCGGCGAGAGAAGAGTTGAGAAGGAGGGAAGGGTGTAAGGAGGGGATTGGCGGTAGCCAAGAGGTAGGCTCTGCGGTAGTGCCGTGCCCTCAATATCTCTTCCGCTGGGTCGGGCGGTAGTGCACGGGACTCTACTTGTTCGTGAGGAAGGCACACTGTATCTTCGGATCTTGCTCTGGCCTGCACGGATAATAAGAGCGCGCGTGCGAGGCGGTGAGCTTTTTCGTTGCCGGGTATTCCGGAGTGTCCGGGTACCCAGTGTATTGTGAGGTCGTGCCCGAGAGCACGTAAGCGTTGCACGGAAAGTCTGAGCTGCTCAACAGCAACAGTGGTGTGCCGAACATCCGCACAAGCCCGATGTGCAGCTTGAGAATCTGTAAAGAGGTGGAAATGGGTCTTGGTGTTGCTGTTATTGGAGGAATCGTTTGCGAGTCGAACATAATCAATGATAGCGTGCATTTCTGCTTGCGTGCTGTGGACGGGTTCCGTTGTGGCATGATAGAGTCGCCCCTGAGTTGACGTAGTGGTTTCAACCCAAGCCGTGGCAAAATCCGTTCCATCTTGAGGACAAGCGGCGTCCGTGTAGACGATGCGGATATCTTCTTCCAGGCAGGCGGTTTGGGTCCACTTGATGTGTGTCTTGGCGAATGTTAGTCTTCGTTCTACTTGCTCAGGGGGCATATGCTGTGGCAGCGGTGTGGAATCGGTGAGCATGATGTGCTCCCAGGGCGGCGACAGTTGTGGGAGGTCTGGAAGGTTGGTAACGTCATGTCCAAGCATGGCTAGCGTGTGTCTGCCGGCGTGCGTGGATCGAAGGCGGACCTCTTGTGTGTGAAGGTGTGTCTCAAGAAGCTCTGTGAGGTCATTAATACCACTGCAGCTTTTCAGAGCTGCTAGTGGTGTGTAACGAGGGAGCCCAGTGGTTATTCGCCTTGCCTCGTGGTTGAGGCGCTCTAGGGCTTGAAGCTGCGTCCGGGTGACGGGGTGGTATGGCAAACCATACATCACTTTAGCGTGAATAAAGGAGGTGACAAACTGGCGAAGTTCTCGTTCTTTTACCCCCCTGGTACGGTTTGAGATTCTGCGCAGGACATGTAGAACCTGTTTAGTGGTTGCGACAGTACGGTTATACCAGGAGTTTGCTGTGCATTTTTCGTCGATGAACATCCCGAGCAATCGGATGGAAACTTTGCGAGAGATGGGCTGCTCACCGATTGATAAGGTGATGTTGTCTTTGTCGGCTTCCTTGGCTTTGGTATGTCTGCCCCCATGAACCACGACGAACTCAGTTTTGTCTGGTGCTGTAGCCAAGCCCACTTCGATTGAGTACGCATGTATGGTGTCGAGTGCCGCTTGGAGGGCTTCTTCTTGTTTGCCTAAGCATCCCGTGTGGGTCCACACTGAGACATCGTCTGCGTATATGGCGTGTTCGATGTTCGGAATCTTTGCCAGCCTTGCCGGTAATTGGGACATTGCTATATTAAACAACGTGGGGGCTATCACGGATCCCTGGGGGACTCCGACCCCGTTGTGGTGGGTGCTGCTGGTTTCTTGCCCGATTTGGACTTGGAATGATCTGTTCTCTAGGAAGGCAGCAATGAAATTGTAGATCTTTCCTTTCAGTCCGAGATCACGAGCTTTGGCTAGGACGGTGTCATGAGGAACGCCGTCGAAGGCTTTTCGGATATCCACTGCCACCACGATTCTGGGGTGCGGGGAAGATTTGTCCAGGACAGTTTCTTTGAGGCGAAGAAGGACGTCCTGAGTTGATAGACCAGGACGGAAGCCATATTGGGTAGGATAGAGGAGCTGTTTGTCTTCGATGTGCCAGATCAAGCGAGCGTTCACCATGCTCTCCATCAGTTTGCAAAGGCAAGAAGTTAACGAAATAGGCCTGAGGTTCGTAAGAGAATGTGGGGGTTTTCCCGGCTTCGGGATTGGCTTCACAAGAGAAAATTTCCATGCCTCGGGTAGTTTTCCCTCGTTCCAGATCTGATTGATCTCGTCAAGAAGGGCGTTTTTGTAAGAGTCCGGCAAATTGCGGAGGTGGGCGTAGGATATGCGATCGGCGCCCGGCGTGCTCCGCGCATTTGCGTGTTGGAGAGCGTGGTTGAGCTCTGCCATGCAGAAAGGGCTGTCGATCGCATCGTCATTATCCTTAGTGTCATCCTTGGCGTAGGTGTGTTGGGTAGGTATGGAAGTTTGCGGAAAAAAGATGTCAGCAGCTTTCTCGGCAAGTTCTGCCGTGCTGATGTTCTCCCTAAGTGCAACTCTTGCCGCCCCGTTCATCGTCTTACGTTGGCCGAGAAGCGAGCGCAAAATGCCCCACATCTTAGAGAGATGAGTATGTCCGCTGATCTGCTCGCAATTCTGCATCCAATGCTCCGAAGCCAAGTCAGTCGTGTAACGCTCGATTTCGTTCTGAATCTTGCGGAGGCGTCTCTTAATGCGCCGTGGTTTGCCCCTCTTGCGGTATGCGGCCAGGAGGCGAAGCCTGCGGTTCCAAAGCGCCAAGAGGTGCCGATCAGGGTCTGGGTGATCTTGTGATACTTGTAGTCCCTTGGTAGCCGCCGTCTTGGCCTCATGGAGTTGCTGAGTTAGAAGCTCGATGCTCGCCTTGGGAGGTTCTTCATCGAGTGCAAGGCGATATTTGTCCCACTGTGTAATGTGACTGATTCGAGTACCGGTATTATTGCGTCGCGTTGTTTTGGAGCCATGTCGAACCCGGATGCAGATTGGGAAGTGGTCGCTTCCCAAACAGTCCTCCAACACCGACCACGTGCACAGTTTGGGTAGAGTTGCCCAAGTGAGATCAGGTGTTGTATCTGCCTGGCGCCATGTTTGGCCCAATCGTGTATGCATCTGGGGTGTGTTAAGTAGGGAGAGGTCATATTTGGAAGCGTCTTCCATTATCCGTTTCCCTCGAGCACTGCATGAGTCGTAGTTCCAGGCTACGTGCTTGGAGTTAAAGTCCCCGCATAGTAAGACTTGATCCTGCGGGTATTGCCTCTTAAAATGAGCCACAAAGCTGAGGTCGATAGGAGACCGTTTGGTTTTATTCCGGGTATTTTCCGGTACGATGTAGACGGAAAAGACAAGGATGGCTCGCTGTAGCGTAAGCTTCACCCTGCACCCTGTGACGCTAGTAGTGTTAGTACACCACGGCTCGGTGTCGATTTGAACATGATCAGTGTGTCTTTGCACGTACAGGGCTGTCTTTGTGGGATCTGCTTGATCTGCATGTGGCGAATAGCCGTCGTATCCCGGCAATCGCAATAGTGGCCCGTTCACTTCTTGTAGGGCGATTATGGTGGGTGTGTCGTTCGCGTTTGCTAGTTGAAGGCGTGCTACGACGTCTGCCTTCTTCTTGCGCAGCGTACGGCAGTTCCACTGGATCACGGTTGAGTAGGTCAACAGCCCCACTCGGCCGTGAGCCGGGTGTTTAGTTGGGGATGGTAAGTGAGCCACTGCTGAGGGGGCGAGTCACGGATGACGATAACGCCTCGAGCGCACTAGGAGAACGAGTGGAGCTTGTCGAGGTCTGTTGTGGAGCTGCCCCAAATGGGAACATGCCGGTGAACATCAGTTTTTCTATGGTGGTCCTGACACACCTCTCTATGGCATTTTCGATGGCTTGCTGTACCTTCTGCAGGATGGTCTGCTCCAGCTGCGCGAGGCGCTGGTCCAGATCAGTCTGCGGTAATTGATGTTGATGTTCTCCTGATGGAGGAGGCTGCAGCGACGTGACAGGCAACGCGGTTGCAGTCTGCTGTAGCTGTACATTGGTGGTTTGGGGCGTCGCTTGGGGAGCCGAAGTCTTACTTAACGGCGGTGGAGGAGTAAGTGCAGATTGTTGTGAAGTCGGCGCGTTGATCGCTGCCACTACACTAGCAAAGGTAGGCTTGCTGCTATCCTCGTTAGTCGAAGCAACTGGAAGCGATGTTGGACCGGTGTAGAAGTTGCGGGAAGTTGCTGTGGCCTTAGGTCGCTGCTCTGGTAGCGACGGTGGCGAGACGGTGGAGTTTTGTCTGGAGTTACGTTTGCGTCGGGATGGGGAACGACTACGTGGGCGCCTGTTTGAATGATTTTGGCTTTTTTTAGCTATCTCCTGATTTAGCTGCACTCTTTTTGGGCAGTCTTTAGCTGTGGCAAGGTGAGGGCCTCCACAGTTACGGCACTTTGGCGTGTTGTTGGGACAGGTTATGTCGTTTTCGTGTTTTTTGGACCCGCACGAGGGGCACCTTGGAGAGGACTGGTTCGGACATTGTTCTTTGCGGTGTCCCATCTTGTGACAAGTGTCGCAAACCAGAATCTTGGCTTTGAAAGGGAACACTGGGACTGTAAAAGAACGTAGCCCTATCCGATAAGGCAGGCTGTTGCCCCTAAATGTGATCAAAGCCGTACCGTTATCACCTAGGGGCCGCGCGCTGAGAATTTCGCATTTCCTGCAGTGCAGGTTCTGCATAAGTTCTGTGGCAAGCATGCCGCCCGCGTTTCTGATGATGCCTCTGATTTGTCCGTGGCGTATGGTTTCATAAGCCTGGAATGGTACCACTTGCCCTTTGATCGGGAGGTGGTCTATGGTGACCAGCGCGTCACGAACGCGAGTTTCGGCAGCGTCCACAGCAATCTGATTGCTCCTGTTGAGGTAGCGAGTGAGGAACTTGGGCAAATCGTGCTGATTGTCTATTTTGAGATAAGTGGAAATATGCCGGGTAATGGCCTCATCTATCTTAATGAAATGTTCGTCCATGATACGACATGGTTGTGTGGGTTTGAGAATCACTGTATGTTGATATATGGGGCGGCCAGAGGAAGAGCTCTCGGATGCCAGTCTGGAGTTTTTCTTGCGTCGGTACGTGACGCGTTGCCAGTCGGACTCTTCTAGAGTTGGGTCTTGAGTAGAGGCGTCGGAGGGAGTCGGAGCGGCTTCCATCTCCACGCCGCGCGTCTGATTTGTGCTCATCACGCTGCGAGTAGATGCAGCCGTGGAAACAGATGATAGCGTTCCACGGGCTCTTTTCTGCCCATGCTTCGCGGTCGAAATAACTCGTACGTTCGGGGAAAGGTCAAGTAACTTGCCTTCTTCGTGTTGAGCATGCTCGAGGTCCATAAGCGGCGCAAACGGGTTGGTGTGAGGCCGGATAATGATGCTTGGTGGGCAAGCGACGGCGGCGGCAGGGGCGGCGGCCGTGTTCCTTGTTAGGCTTAGTGAGCCGGGCTGGCCAGCTGAAGTTTCGGTGGCCTGCAAGTCCATGTCCTCAGGGGGAGGGACGTTTGCAGGTGCCTCGGGGTGGTCTAGGGAAGCCATGGAATTGGCGAACACCGGTGGCGGGGCCGAGGGCCCGTAGATCCGGTGAAAAAAACGTAGTGCTGAACAGAGCCGATGCAAAAAGCGTAGGCCCTCCTCTGGAAGAAGAAGAAGCCCCATGAAGCGGTAGAATGCTGCGAAGCGCTTTAATCGGCGGCATCCAGGCTGTTCTCTTTTGTCGCGCATGGCGGTGTGGTCTTTTTATAGCCCACTGGTGACTTCATACTCTCGGCGCCGATAGCGGAACAGCGGCAACCTCTAGCAGTCTTAGTTCCTTTTTTTTCTTTCAGCTTAACTTCGAGGTGGTGCACAAATAGAGAAAGAAGGGAGGCTGTGTATTTTCTGTGCAGTGATGCAAGTGCTGCGCCATTTTCGCCACACTGCGCCATGAAGGCAAGTATGCTACATGTCGCACCAAACTGCCATTTTTGCTCAACATTGTGCCACACCTGCGCCAAGATGAGCTTAAGTGAAGCAAAACATAATTCAATTTTGGTCCACACTAAGATTGAAAAAAAAAGGTAGAGAAGAAGACAAATGATTTAAAAAAACGTGCATGTAACGGTGTCTACTCACCGTAGCTAAAATTCGCTCGTCTACCGCGCTGGTCACGTCGTCATCTGAAATTCTAGACGATGATGTTGGCGACGTCGCGGAGCTAGAAGTCGTGAGAAAAAATAATAAAATGGTGGCATGGCGGCTGCTGTGATAAGACAAAAGCCAGGGTATCATATTGCTGATGAGATCACTTGACTTCTATCTCAGCCATACACACACTCGAGTGAACCTTCACCACCTCGCAGAGGTTCGCGTGCGTCGAGCTTCACTGCGCCGCATTGGTGCGTTAGGAGAAGGGGCTTACGCGAGGGAACACCAGTGGGTGAGTGCGATGGGATCGCTAATTATTCTCAGTTTTATTCCAGGTTGACCTTGTTTGTGTCGATTGTAGGTCGACTTCTAATTTTAAAGTGCGGTGCCGAGAAAAAAAACGAAATAAAAAGCGCGGATTTATGTTTGACTAAGTAGACAATGTCGTTCCCGCTGTGCATTTGATGGAAAGGGTCCCGAGCTCAAACTGAACTCTGGCACTAATGCCGCTAACTCTTGCAGAATTAGGTGTGTCACTTTTAATGCTCAACCTTAATTTTTGGTGATATTTGGGGGGGGGGGGGGGGGGAGGGGTGTTCCAGTGTATTATACTGTTAGGTACATGAAAAATATATTTGAAGGTCACTACTTTTACGACGAGAAAGGAACTGTGTAGAGGCAAGGCTTGCTGAAGCTTCTCGTGTGAGCAAATCTGAAAACCGGCTTACGACTAGCGCATGAATCACTGAGGCGTGTTTTACCAAGCCTCGGAACTCGCCCAGCCCCCTTTTTCGTCTCTCCACCCTAAAACCAGGCGATGTAACCTTTATAAGAGCACGCCAGTCAGAGTGCCGAAGTTGGTCTGTTGACTTAAGGGGTGTCCAAACAGGATACTACAAAACACACGACTCCGACAAATCGCGCGGCGCTACGCTTCCTGTCGTTTTTCTTTGCCGAGGGGAACTCGCCCCCCCCCCCCCCCCCCACCCTTGACAAATCTGCCGGGGGGCAAAACTTCCCCCCGTCAAATCTAGCTTACGGAGATTCGACGGGGGGGAAGTTTCCCCCCGGCAGATTTGACGGGGGGAGGTTTCCCCCCGGCAAAGGAAAACGACCGGAAGCGGAGCGCCGCACGATTTGTCGGGGTCGTGCGTTTTGTAGTATCCTGTTTAAACACCTCTTTATTCCACGAGCTTTCCTTAATCTGCGACCGCGTCGCTCCTCGGACCGACCCACCTCCGACGTCACCCTTGCTTGCAGAGTGTTGTGCGTGGGCTCTTCGGTCAACCTGCCAGAGATGAGAACAGTCCATCGAGAAGCGTTTGCAGAGCCACGAGACGGTGCTTTCCAATCGCCTTTTTTGATTAGGCCAGAGACGTTTTGTGTTTGGCCACCTCTTCGTCCGTCGTCTGCGTTTTTTTTTTTTTTTTTTTTCAAGTATATGTAACATCAGCCAGCTCACCTGTTTACTTACTTCGGACATTATACGCTGCTCTCGAAACCTGTGCCTTCTTCGACCTTCCTTGACCTTTCTCGAGTTCGGATGTCATCGACCAGATGAGCTCGTTCGCGAACATGCGCTATTGCTGGCATGGTATTGAACCGAACCGAACCGGAAC